>JAQGBQ010001462.1:0-11636 GCA_034698485.1 Vertagopus arboreus
CTTACTTTAAATTGACGTGGAAACAGCTTGATAGTGGCTGTTGCTTCGTTTAAAGTTGGACGACGAATAATTTCAGAGTTGACCGATGTCACATTTGAAGACCTTAGCGTCCACGTCAGCCCCGTGTGATTTTTGCCTTGTTTCATTTCCTGTTTATCTTAACCGAGGTGGCAAGGATTTTTTGGCATTTCTACGAATAAATAAAGTAGTTTGGTGACAGGCACGGCAAGTGGACTTATAGTAATTTAAATTATTTACGCCATTTTTGTTCCGGGTTCAACAGTTTTTTTTTCGTGCCAGGATCAATCGTCTCGATTAAGTAAACAATGTTGTTAAGGTTGACTATCCTTCCGGGTTCATTTTCATGTTCTCCTAAAATTGTTTATGGTTACCTATTTAATTTTTTTTAAATTAATTTAATTTAATTCACTGACCAGATTTATTTTTTTTAGAAATCGCTTACCAGATTATTCCAGTATAATTAATATATGCATAGTTTTGATTTTAATAAAGCATTCTAACTTGAGTGTAAAAAACAGTTAAAATTAAAAAGCAGCTTATTCTCTCAACGACAAATTTATGCATTGCTTTTGAATTGAATGCGAAGTTAGTAAGCTGATATGAATAATTGCTTTAAATTTAAAATTAAAGAGAAAATATTTTTACTGAATAGAAAATAGAATGTGTTGTATTTAATTATAATTTACAATTCAGTTTTATTTAATTCAGTAAAAGAAGCTTTAATGCGGATTTTGTAGGAGAATATTTTTTGATGTATTGTATGTAAGAATATGAATTTTTGTCGTCCTTTTATGTGTATTGAATTTGTATAAGTTTGTACTGAATAATTTGCAATGTTGAATAAAATTAATATTGATTTAATTTAGTCAAATTATTCATTTAGGTTGATCCTAATATTTTGCGATGTTCAGTATAAAAATATGTAAAATGTCATAGCCAAAAGTAATAGCAATATTAGTCTGCTTACATATACTTTTTATAAACAAATTTCAAATTGTAATGATCGAGGGGTTTAAGCTAAATTAACTTGATCATTGGGTTCATATCACTACGTATACGTGTAAATCAAGCTCGGATTGAGAACCTGTTCGAAAACTGACTGATCTCAAAATTCTAATTTCAATATCTCTTTGCAAAATATCATCAATAACCAGACGATTTATGATATGAAGAATGTAGTATTACTCAACGAATAAGAATTTTTACTATTTAAATGGACCAAACAATTATTCAAGCACGTTAACTTTTTTCAACCCAAAGAGGTTTTAACCTCTGTATCCAAAATTCTGCAAACCTAGGAGATTAACCGTTCAAAAATTTATGATTATGGACATATTAATTCTTCTTGGTATTTCTAGCTTCTCATTTAACCTCTTTTGCATTTTGTATTGTACTTTTATGCAGTTAATTCTTATTGCTCATTATATATGATCTGATATATGTATTTTTAGCCCGAGCCAGGGCTTATTTAACAATCATGTCTGTGTGTCTGTCTGTCTGTGGACACGATAACTCTCTTCAATCTTGTCCAATTGACTTGAAATTTGGTACACATGTGTATTGGGTCAATACAAAGGCTAAGTTTGAAGATCGGCACAATCGGTTAAGGGGTTGACCCGTGGAGGCATGTGGGTCTATTCGTATGTAATTATAAATAAATGAAAACCTTTTTAAGAATCACATACAAACTCAGAATTTTGCAAAGGGGTAGCTTATGATCCCTAAATATTAAATAGAAAGTTAGATGTGCAAAATTTTGTTCAAAGTGACCCTATGGGGTAGGCACCACGGGTTTTACAAAGTTGGCCAAGAGATTTGAAATTTTGCATTATGTTTACTTAACCTAACTAATGGAAACAACATGAGATTTAGATAAATTTTACTCAAAGTGACCATACAGGGGTACCCCCACGGGTTTTTTTAATAGTCGACATTTTGTATGATTAATAGTTAAGTTGCCTAAATAATGGAAGCAAGTTAGTTTTTTAAAAAAAATCGTGATTATGCACGTTAGTCTAATAGGTCTTAAAAGGGAGCATAAACAGCCAATATAAATTCTGGCTCGGGCTATGCAAAGCTGTACTGGAGGTTTTTTTAACTGCATTGCATTTTATAGTTGAACTTATTTATTTTGCTTGTAAAATACAATCGGGCTGTATTAAGTAAAACTTTATATTACAAAAGTAGATATAAATTTATTTTACAAAAGCATGAAGAGGATTTTATTCCTCTTGATTTTATTACTGGCTTCCTCGTCATCTTGATTAAAATGACTTCTGGAAATATAAAATACCAAAATGTTTCTTTATTTAATAGGAAATATAAATAAATTATTAAATGGTACAAAGCTTATATTTATACAGAATCATAAATAAGCAAAAGTACTAAACTAATTGCTGACTTTAAGATTTTTTACACAAAGGCAACAAATTGTTCAAACTCTATCCGACTGATGTATTTTTTTACACTACTGTGTACATATAACCGAATAAAATTGGACGTAGTTTTGAACGAGGGTAATGAACTGTGAAATTTTAAATGTCGTTCATCGTTGAATTCAATCATTGAATTTCAATGAGTACAATTGAAAGTTTTTTTTGCATTAGTTAGCTTGGGCTTGCTTATCATTAATAAGTTTGAATTTCAAATATTATTAACTTTAAAACATTCTGTAAATATCATGAGTGACTGCAGTGCGAATTAAACATGTCAGGTCTAAGATCCATCGTGTGGTCAATAGGGTCTAATCGTCGTCTTCTATTCTTCACATTGCTATTGACAATTGTACTAGTTCACTTCGCCTACAGAAATTCCCAAGATACTATAGTAGTAGTTGGTCAACATTCTGAAAATGTTTTGAAGGAAGTATCAGTTTCAAAAATAATTGACATTTTTGAGTCCGAACTTGATCAAGATGACCCATTGATTTTGAACTATGTCCTCAAGAATCATCTCTACCCCCCAAGTAAAGACGAGTTTAATTCAAAGACAGCAAAAGGACTCAAAAACTCTCAAGGATTCCCTTCGTTTGTGAAAAGAATTTCTAAAATTGAAGAAATTCTAATGAAAAGGGTGAGTCAATAATAATAAAAATAAACACGGAATCTGGATTTTTCCAGAAATGGAAATTGGGCTTCTAAGGGAATCGAACCCCTGACCCCGAATTGCCCGTCCGGTGCTCCACATGACTGGACATTCATAAATTAATTTGTATATATTCTAGAACGGATTCTTCATTGAAGTTGGTGCAAATGACGGTTTGTTCCTTTCCAACACGATTGGTTTGGAGGTGGTCAGAAATTGGACAGGACTTTTAATTGAAGCTTCTCCAGCCCTATTTGCAAAACTAAGGACCTCGAAGAGAAACGCTTGGATGTCTGACGTCTGTCTCACTGGCAATCGTCCTGAAAGGGTACTCCAATATTTTTATCGCTTTTAGAATATTTTTTAAAATTGTATAATAATTTAATTGAAAATAATGTTTGTAATAAACAGATAGCATTTCTCAAGAAAAAAGATACATCCGGTGATCAGATCGGAATGGGAAGAATTGACCCTGGGAAAAAGTAGAAACCAGCGACGGTTGGAAAAGAGGTGAAGATTTTAAAAATTGTGACAGTCCAAGTAAAAACGGCATAGGTGGTCATGTAAGAATATAGCTTGGAGATTAATGAGATTATCAATGGGTTTAATAAGTTCAGAAACTGGATTGAATTAGGGATTAAGATGCAAATTAGAGGGATCAATTTTAATTTCTTAGACTATGGACTAACAATTAAAGATTAATTAATCCGATTAACTTACGGGATTAAGGATTATTATGTTTTATATTTAATACATAAGCATACTAAAGTTAGGCCGTGACAAAAACAATTTAATTTTCATAGGAACAACTTTTCATTGATTATTCGGATTCCAATAACAATTAATAGATATTTCTAAACTTAAAATGGTCTCAAGAATGAATATATTTTTTTAAACAATTTACTGTAAAAGTAATAATTTGTCTATTTTATAATATTTTATTCCCGGTAGGATTGAAGCAAATCTTAGAATTAAGGATTAGTTTCATTGATCTGAAATATCGGGATTATGAATTAACGATTATTAATCCTTAAACTGAATTATTAATCCCTTAATCCTTAATCTGGATTATCACAGCTCTGTGTAAGAATTTAGACCCTAGACCAGGGAGAGAGGGATTAAATTCTGAATGCTTATAGTACCATCCGGGTTCCTTTTACTTGAACTGTCACATTATGACATTTGTAATTTTGCTTGCACAGGTGTTCAGACGAAAGAACTATGAATCCGAAGGTATGGTGGACTGTGTCCCTTTGTACTCATTATTATCAGCAATCAACGTGAGCCATGTGGACTACTTCAGTTTGGACATTGAGGGCCACGAGTACAAAGTGCTTCAAGCTATTCCCTATGACCGGCTTAAGATCGATGTAGGTACCGATACACCTACAATTATTACTAAACTAGGAATAGAGGCCCGGAAAAGCCGAGCAAAGATTAAATGTCAGAGGTAGGGGTCATGAAAGTATTTTTAGGCGAATCTAACCCACTCATGTTGTTACCCGCGGTGTAACGGTTGGAATAACATTTGTCCCGTTTAAATCGGATGAAAACCACGTATTTAGCGTTTTTGACCTATTAAAGGTCAGAGGTCAACATTTCAAAAATGTTTTTGAAATAAACGTTTTTCTATATTGAACAACGATTCGAATGACGATAACGTCCAAATTGGATGAAAACTATGCATTTAGCGTTTTTAATCCTTTAAATTCAGGGGTCAACATTTTTTAAATTTTATTTTTGCAATCTTTGAGTTTTGGAGGAGTAGCAAATGACTTACTTCTAAACATTTATAGTATTTTATGTATATGGATACAAATTCAAGTTTATTTTGTTTTGTCGTATGTATAGGTGATTCAGCTAGTCTGGCTCCGGAAGGAAAGGATGCAATTAAGGATCTGCTGCTCTCCAAAGGATATGCCCTTATCAAGGAAACAAACGCGGATTTCCTTTTCCTGAAACAATAAGGAGCATGCAAAGCTCGGATGGTTATTTATTTCAAATTAAATATTTATAAAAAATACAAATCTATTTATTCAAAATTATTGAAAATATCATGTTAAAAATTATATTTCCTCTTGTACAATTTTTTTTAAATGCAATTAAACTCAAAGACGTTTTAGAGGTTGAAAGTATGTGGCGGATAATAATAGTCTTTGTTTTGTATAAATAGATACATATCTAAAGCAAAGTTCATTTGCTTCTTTTGGAAATGGAAAATCGATGCCCTCAATACCGTCTCTATAAATATAAAGTACACATTTGTGTTATTTTAATTTTGTACAAAATTTAATTCTTTCAATTTGAAGCAATCATCCTTTATGTTTAAAGATCTAATTATTGAGTTTAAAGAATGTTTTTTTTTTCTTCAGATAATCATGGTTTCATATTTTTAAAATAGGATGAATAATAATAAGAAGTAAATTCCACATGGGATTGATGAAATCAGGGATGCCGGAAATGGAAGTGTTGCTGTTCATATCAGACGGTATGGAAGTGAAACGCAAAGGCTGGTTCACAAGTCCTGAAATCAGAAACTTTCTCAGTTGAAGTTTTTCGTATTTTCGGATGAAATTTCGAATTTGTAAAGAACGATCTGGGACTGTGACGAATGTCAAAATTGTATTTGTCTCTAGTGTGAACACGAAGAATATCCAACAGTTTTATTTGATGTCGAAGTGCAGTCACATAGTGGGCTGCCTATTTGATCAAAAACATTTGGAAGATTGTCATCGGTCCCCGAATATCACATTTTTCGACCATTATGACGAACCGTATAAAAAATATTTTAAGAAATCTAACTTCTGGTATCTAAAATCGTGGATCTTAATTAATGCGTTATGATATGTCACCACTAATTGTAAGACAATTGAAATACACTTCAAAGTGATAAATAATATTTTGCACAAAGCATCTCTACTTCCAAATCGAAGCGGTCGTAATTTTAATTGATTAATTAGTGTTTCAGAAAAGTCATACAGGAATGTCGGACAATTCAATTCAATTCAATCCATTTTTAGTTTGTAGTAAAGCCATAAAACAACAAGAAAAATAGCTGGAAAAAAATGTAATCCTTCGCCTGGTTCTCGTTACTGTAAGTCTTATCGACAAATATGTAATATTTTATGCCTATTTATTTTAATTTACCTCATCTGCATTTGTAGTTGTACTTTTATGCAGTTAATTCATAATGCTCTTTGTACATTTTTCATATAGTGGAACTTTAGAATTTATTTTGCTTGTACTAAAATCACTAAAATATTTAGATGAATTATTGAAGAATTAATTAATTTAGAAGTCAGTAGCTAAGGTTTCTCAATTTTTTTTAGAAATGAAAGTAAACAAGTCCCAAGAAAGTTGGGAGAAAATTTATGTTCTGCTCGGATCAGCTTTGAACATTTTCCTGTACCACGATAAGCAAACAGCTTATCGTCATTTTAGAAATCGTGAGCTAACTTAATTCTTAGTTTCTTGTCAAGGATCCAGTCTTGTTGCAGAATGAACGGAAGGATTGTCCTTACCGTTGGGCTTATCGCGATCGCGCTGACTATCGCTGCAAATGGAGACACCACGCCCGCTGTACTTGCTGCAGTCGACTCTCGTGTCGCAGAAGCAGATCCCATTGACTTCAACGGAATTCAAACTCCTGGTCGTAACCGAATTTTCATGCAAATCTAACAATCAATATACGAATCAATAAATTAATTCTTGTTATATTTCATGTGTAATTGAAGACAAAGCAGTGTGCCATAGATATAAATGTGGAAAAGCGGTGTTTGAACCCGACGGCGTGAAAAAGGATGTACCGTGTTCGGGTACGCAAAGGACTGTTCCATGCGGTAAGTCACATTGTTAATCAATAATTTATCCACTGGATATTTCAAAAAGGCAAATAAGGTTTTTATTTTACAGTCGATAACAACTTCTGTCAAAAAATTGAACTGAAGGGAACAGAGCAAGGAAAATCTGTTGAATATATAGATGCAGCGTGTGCAGATACACCGGGTCAAGAAATGGAGTGTATGGAACTACCGAAAGGCCAGAAAATTAGACGAGGATTTGAAGGAAGTGCTCGCATCTGTATGTGCAATACTACCATGTGCAACAACCCCAAGTCTTTTTTGTCAGATAATTCTTCGTCAGTCTCATCCCCAGTTGCCTTCGTCACCTTTGCTGCTGTTGTCTTTGCAGCCAAGATGAACATCTTCTAATTTAATATGATCACTCCTTCTTGTTAATTCTAACCTGAATTTTTAAAATTCTTATGTCTGCAAAAAAAACAAGAATAAATAGCAGTTTATTTATTGAAATTCTGCATCGTATTTTAACTTTTAAGCCTGAGGCATGGGCTTATGGGATTGGTATTTCTGTCCGTCTGTCCTTGACACTGGAACGATTTTGATTATGTTGGGTTCTAAAATGCGAGACCAAGGTTTTAGATAGGTTCGAAAATGGTTGACCTGTGATGAATAAAAGTAGGAGTGGTTTTACTTCAATGTAATTGTAACTAAAATTCAGTCGGGCACTTTTCTACTTTACCCCTTAATGGAGGGGTAAAGGTTTACCCCTCCATTAAGGGTATACCCTCCATTAAGGGGTAAACTCGATTTTTTGGACTCTTTCCCCCCAGGGGATGAGGGGCTTAACCATGGGATTCCAAAAATATTACCATTCGAAAGAGCAATTAAAAATCTTTAAATTGACCCTGGAGTGAAAAGATTCTTCCTGGAGAACGTTGGCAATAAATTCGCAAAGATCTTTGTTTTGTTAAAGAGCTGTTCATAGTCAATGAAACAAAGTGACTAAATGATACAAAATATATTTGATGAACAAAAATTTATTGCACGGACATATATTGCACTTAAATATACATTTGATCTTTACTTAATGAAAATGTACATATTTAAGTGAAAATTGCATGAAAAGAAGATGCAAAAAGTGCGGCGACCAGGGCTTGAACCGTAGTCCTTGGTTTGTAGGTCACATTTTTTTGTCAAAACTTAATTCGGGCCACTCCTTGGCGTCCTTTTAATAACAAGAAGAAAGGTTGTAAGAATTTTAGTAAATTGTCCGACATTAGGCAGCTTGCCCACTTTTCTTGAAATATAAATATAACAAATCGCTTTTCTTAGCAATTGTTAAAAACAACGCCGCAAATAATACCCGGTTTGCGGCAACGTTTGTTTCGAACTGTTGGGCACACAGTAACCGGGCAAAATACGTTAAGGAGCTACAAACTGTTATTTTTGTTGATGTTTATGGAGGCTGTGGAGATTTAAAATGTCATTTGGAAAAAGCAGAAAAGTGTTTCGAGATGCTGAAAAATGATTACAAATTCTATTTGTCCTTTGAGAACTCTCAATGTTGAGGCTACATCACGGAGAAATTCTTCCAAAATGCTTTACAGTAAGATTTATTTTTAATATTTTTAGCCCAAGGCCCGAAGAATGACCAATTTCAGAATCGTTTGTAGTTTTTCAGAAACGATATAATTCCGATTGTGCTTGGAGCCACGAAAGAAGACTATGTGGCAGTAGGGCCTCCGAATTTCTTCATCCATATCGAAGATTTCAAATAGCCTAAAGAGCTTGGAGAATATCTGATCTACTTGGACAAAAATGACACGGCTTATAATAAATATTTTAAGTGAAAGTAGACACTATTTTACGATATTTTCTGGCTTTAATTATATTTATAGTTTATTCAAAGTGGTAATCAACCTATCGCCTTTGTATTATTAAAATTTTTAAAAGTTGCAATACATTAAAATTGTTATTTGAACAACCTTGGCCTAAACCAAATATTTTTCAAAATTTTGACCCTTGACCCAGAAAAGTGTAAAAAGAATTCAACTCAAAAAGTATTTTTTATATCGACAGTTGCGAAGATTTTGATATATGTAAATGCGAATATTACACATGATCATATTATATAAAGCGCTATAAACTCTGTCCGATGCTACTCCTTCTAAACTACACATGCGATTTCAAAATCATTACAACCGGATAGCTAAAACTTGCGGATCACAAAAACAAAAAAATATTTTTTGAACCCTGACCTTTAAAACGACAAAAAGCTCAAACGATTTGGAAGGGACTAACGTCATTCGATTCGTTTTTCAAAATAGACAAACTTTTGTTACAAACAACTTTTAAAATATTATTGACCCTTGACCGCGAAAAAGATCAAAACAGTCCAAATTGGACGGGACGAGCTTCACTCAAACCGTTACACCGCGGGTAGCAAGATGATTGTGTTAGCGTCACCAAAAATGCTATCATGACCCCTGACCTTAAATTCGGCTCGGATTTGCCGGGCCTATACCTAATTACATAACAAAAGGTGTCGATTTACTCAATGTCAACACAGAGTTGAATAACCTTTAAACCGATATCTTCAGATCCGAGATCAATGAGCCCGATTGAAAACCGGTGTCAAAATATTTTGAAAAAAGAAAAAGTCTGCAGTTGTGTCACAGAAATTTTATCTATCATTTCAATTAAAACTAATTAATTTTTAAACATGTTTCAAAAAGTCGATGTCCATCGTTTAATAGTGTTGATTCTATTCTCAATCCTTGCATCTTTCGCACTAATCTTTTTGTGGACGTCGATAAAGGAAGCTTCAGAGCCACCACCACTCCCTTCAATCTATCAAATGAAAGGATTCGATCAAAACAATCCAGAAGTTCTTTCGTACATACGGAAACACCGTTTGACCGCACCCCCACTGGCCACCCAGCCGTATAATTTGACAGTGGCGGATCCAAGCATAAATGAAATCTGGACTGACAGCGTCTCTCCGTATGTTCACAAATTGCTGAAATTCAAGGTAATGTTCAGGGCTGTCCCAAAAACATTGTCAAAATACTAGAACTTTAGTCAATTTATGTTTGATTTTTGCCAATTTATCCAAAAGTCTTTTGTAGTTTGCCAGTTTATGCAAAAGTATTTTGTAGTTTGCCAATCTATCCAAAATTATTTTGTATTTTTACCAAAATTGAAAAAGTATTTTTAGTAAAATTTATTCAAGTGTTTTACCAATTTATCTAAAAATGTTTTGTGACCACCCACGGTAATGTTGTATTCCAATTAAAACCAGCTATCTCGATTAAATCTTTAAGAAAAACATTCATGTGTCGATTTTCTGAAACTTTTCTCTAAATGATTTTTTAAGTATCTGAAATAGTCCATAAAAATGAAAGACTAAATAAATGTAATTATTATTGTTGTATTTGATAGTACGGAGGATTTTTCATCGAATGTGGAGCAAATGACGGGGAATTTCTTTCGAATACGTTGACTCTGGAATTGAAGTACGGATGGACTGGACTTTTGGTTGAAGCTGATCCCGAGCCATTCAAAGTTCTTAGGACAAGAAATCGACGGGCTTGGCTTGCAAATGTCTGCCTTGCTACTCAACCTTATCCACATAAGGTAAAGGCATAATATGACATAATGTGACAGTCCAGGTAAAAAGGGTGCGAATGTGCTACAAGCGTTCAGAATTTAGAGCCTGGAAATCAGGCATTGATCAATTGTTTGAATTCTAAACTCTTAAAGTAATCTGAGCCATTTTTATTTGGACGGCCACAATAGCATTAACCAAATTAGAAAAACATCTCGGTGCCACCCCCCCCCCCCTCCCCCAGATTTCTTTTAATTTTGTCTCACATCTATGGATTCTTGTCCAAAAACTTACGTTCTTAAAAGAAACGGCAAGACGCAAGTTTTTGAACCACTTTTTAAGATTAGTTTTTTTTTTGAAAATTGATCTTAGTTCTTGGCTATTTGCGTTATTAAATTCAATCGAAGAAATCTCCGAAAGATTATGTTTTCGACACTCAGCTCTAAGCAGATGAATAAAATGTTATTTTGTTTCCAAAAAAAGTTGTGGTTCAAAAACTCTAACGGTCTGGCTGTTTCTAAAATTGAATAGGAACCTAGAGGACACCGAGAATCTTTCTAGCATTCTTAAATTAAGGACCTTAAGTAATTAAATTATTATTAATTTAATTTTAGGCAGAGATGCTTCGTCATAAATCCTGGAATGGTGTGAGCTTCATTCCAAAACACATTGCAGAAAAGAGAGACGATTCGGATTTTAATACAACTTTTAGTGTGGACTGTTTCCCAATTTTTTCTTTACTTTCCGCCATGGGGGTCAAAGTTGTGGACTATTTCAGTATGGACATTGAAGGAGCCGAGTTGGCTGTTTTGAAAACATTTCCTTTCGATGGACCCATTCTAATCAAGGTGAATTTAATTGGTTTAGAAAATGCAATTATAATTATTATTAGAAATATCGCTAGTTCAGGATTTCAAAAACTTTTTAGCCCGAATCCAGTTTTGACAAAAAAAATCTGACCTATAAACCAGGGACTCTGGTTCAAGCCCTGGTCGCCGCACTTTTTGCATCTTGTTTTCATGCAATATTGCACTTAAATATACATTAAATCTTTACTTAATGAACACTAAATGTATATTTAAGTGCAATATTGCATGAAAACAAGATGCAAAAAGTGCGGCGAC
>JAQGBQ010001463.1:0-11635 GCA_034698485.1 Vertagopus arboreus
ACATGAAATCACATTTGCATACGATTGAACCAAAGTTCATAAATACCTATTTAAATGATCCACCCAGTTTAAAGTTCTTAAAAATCCCCTAAAACAATTCACCCAAGGTTAAAGTTTATCAAATAATTCTCACAATAGTATAAGCTTATTAAACAATTGGTACCTAATCATAACATGAAATCACATTTGCATACGATTGAACCAAAGTTCATAAATACCTATTTAAATGATCCACCCAGTTTAAAGTTCCTATAAATTCCCCAAATCCCATTTAAAGTTTATTCAATAATTATTTACAATAGTATAAGCTTATTAAACAATTGGTACCTAATCATAACATGAAATCACATTTTCATACCATTAAACCAAAGTTCATTAATAATACCTATTTAAATGATCCACCCAGTTTAAAGTACCTATTCAAGAATACTCTTAAGGCGAAATTTAGAAAATAGTAAGTACATACTCAAGAATAAAGTTCATAAAGATAATGTTGATCATAATATTACGCATAATCTGCAAATGTTTGTAAAATAAAATTACTGTATTAAACAAGATTTATGTTTACTAAATTATACAAAAAAATCAATAGGTACAGAGAATTTTTATTTGAAAATTACAATATATTATTGGCCAAAAGGTTTTGTAAAAGTTTTCATAATAATTATGATTACGCAACATTTTTAAAATATCCTTATCATATATATTTCAGAGTTTTATTTCAGAGGTTTAGTTCAGTCATCAGATTTATTTCTCTTCGTGCACGGGATACAAAGTACAAGATGACTTATCGCATAAAATCTCATGCTGGAACAAAGTTCATAGAATTCTGGTACCTACTGTACCTAATGTAAACAATTAAGAGATCATGATAATGTTGATCATAATATTACGCATAATCTGCAGGTGTTTGAAAAATAAAAATCCTGAATTAAACAGGTTTTTTGTTTACTAAATTCTACTAAAAAATCAATAGGTACTGAGAGATTTCATATGAAAATCACAATATATTATTTGTCCCAAGGTTTCTTAAAAGTTTTCATGATAATTATGATTACGCAACATTTTTAAAATATCCTTATCACATATAATTCAGAGTTTTATTTCAGTGTTTTAGTTCAGAGTCATCAGATTTATTTCTGTTCGTGCACTGGATACAAAGTACAAGACGTTGGATCTAATTACAAAGTATGCCAAATTCTTGAGATTATGACTAAGATTGAAATTAACATCCGAATATTATTTCATTACTTGAGATATTTTGTTACTCAAGTTCTTAATATATTTTATTTCTGTCTAGACATTTTAGTCTTCAAATCTGCTCCATCCTATCAAGACCTGTCTTTTTTTAAAGATGAATTTCAAAATCATTCTATTTGGGTTTTCCATCTTGACCCTTTGCATGTCACAATGTCAAAGAAATCAGACATGATAACATGTAATACATGCATTGCAAATCGAAAGTGCATCTTCATTACCACCGTTGAAGAGGACTTTTTTTGTATCGAGAAATCCGAAACTTTCAAACTAGATGGACTTATTCCAACATCAAGCGATGCCAACGACTTGGTAATGTTATAATTTTAATTTTTTGTATTAGTGGTAGTATAAGATATATGTAGTAAGTATTTTAGATTTTAAAATAAATTTAATTTATAATTTAGACTCCACTCTGGCTTTCATGATCAATAATAAGTCGATTTTGAAAACAAATGCAAAGAATAATTTTCCAGAGTCTAAGGTGAACAATTTTTTAACAAATATTTTCATTATACTATATTTGAGATTTATAAATGCTTAAAGAGTCATTTGTATTTATGCATATTGAATAAATAGCCCGTTAATCCAAGGCTTGGTGATTCAGTGGCTCCAAGATTGGACATCAAAACTTCTATCCATCCCATCAAAACTCACTCCCTTCAAACTGACTATTCTGACAAGAGCATTCATGAGGTAATTATTTTACAAATTAAAATAGTTTAGTTTTATCTATTCTAATTTAATTCTAAAATATAATTTGTTATATAGTTGGCTGGTACGGAATTTGATACGACGATGTCTACAATAAATGACAATCCTACATCAACATCACATCCGCTACTTGAATCATCAGATCACATACGACTGAATAGTGACGTCACTGAGTCAAGCTGGACTTTGTCAACTCCAATTGACATCATTCAAACAACCTCCTCTACCACAACTATTCCTCAAAGAGTAACTATTAACAACTTTTAAATAACTTCAACTGTATATATTTATTTTTAAATATTTCTTCTTAAATATTTAATTTGAATTAGATGGATGGAATGCTGACACACATAGAGGACCTTACATTTAAATCGACTACATTTGATCCATTTTGAGTCTTCATCTCAATCGATTCAAACAGAACTCACTTCAAAGGAAATCAATCCAACGATTTATTCGCCGACAACAACCCTCAACGTAATTTATATAATCTAATTGATTGATTATTCAATTAATTTAAAAACCATTATTTATATAGATGGGCAATGCAATGACTTCTGTAAAAGATATTGATGATCCAATGCCTACTACCGTTTCTCCATTTTTAGGACAACTGGACTATCAATTCTCTATTTCTTCTTGGAAAACTTTAAAAAATAATACTTGTAATTTAATTGAATAATTATACTTCCGCCTAATTTATTTTATCTGATTCTAGAACTTGCAGAAATTTCGACTTAAACAATCACTCTGTCGAACAGCACAACTGTTAGGTGTTTTTAACAGAAAACATCCGAATAATGGAACATTAATCAAATGGAATTCAGAGAATCCTTTCTTCAAAAGAAGACAAGAATGTACTAAACTTTTTAAGTTGAGGAAATATTGTTTGAATGAATAACAATCTTACTGATAATTGTTTATTCATTTATGTTCATTAATTATGAACAGCTTTTTGAATATTTTACTTTAATGGCTCTTCAGTTATAAATATTTATTAATTTATTATGAACGGCGCTTCTTTTGACTAACATGAATGATCCTTTAGGCCTTTGACAACTGCTTTCATAATTTTGAGAAATGCATGAAATTATTGAATGTATTTAATATTATAATTGAATCTGAATATGTATAGAAATGTTCCATTATAAAAATATTTTTAAACGTGTATATTTAAATAATTCTCTCACCGATCAGCTTATTTTTTTTAACACCGAATATAAATATACTTTGTTGACATAAAACTTCGCAAAAAGTTATACAATGTTTCAAAAATCACATTGCAACCCAATATCATCTACAATGTTATAATTTGTGCATATAATTGTTAATTATATGCTTAGTTAACCTAACCGAAGAAGAGATCTCCCAATTCCTCTCTAGTTCATTTTTGTGCTTTTATGTAAAAGGTTCCTTCAGATTTTTTTTCTCGACTTTCAGTTGCCGTATTTGAGTTCATCAATTGCATAAGAAATCTCATTTGTAATAATTAGCTGGCTAGTAAAGAGTAGATATAAACTACTACACGCTTTTTAAGGCAACCTAATCTTTGACCCGGCTTGGCAGGTTAACCTTGCAAATCAGGTAATAGTTTATATCTACTCTCTACTCTGGTCCTTTTTAAGTAAACTGTCACAAAAGATTAAAGGCTAACTAAATTCGACACTCAATTAAGATGAAATAATGAATAACCATTTAGTTATTAAATCAAAAAGAAAAGAAATTATATAAATTAGCTACTAAAATGCTATTACTATTATTAAAAAAAAACTAAAAAACTAAAAATTCTCCGTTCATACAAAAAGTCACACAAAAAAACATAAAATACTAACAAAATTGATAAAAAAAGTTGACTAAGTTAAATTTTAAAATGAAAAATCTAAAAAAGGCAGCTGGTTTTTTTTACGTGAACTGTCACAAAATACTAAACGCCCACTAGATTCGAGGCTCAATTAAAATCTAATAATGAATCACCGCTTAATTCGTAAATTAAAAAGGAAATAAATTTTATAAATTATCTACAAATTTTCAGGCAACAAAAATATCTAAAGAAGTACTATTTCTATAAAAAATATTTACAATTTTATGTCTTTTAAATTCACGAATTGTTTCAAGCATGTCTTTAAGAACAAAAAAATATATTTACAGCATATTTGAAATCTAGGTTTAAAATATTTTGGCAAATATCTACTCAATACTTTGTCTAAAGTGATTTATGAATTGATTTTCAATCTAAATTCTATTTTAATTGTACAAATTACTGACCTTAGTTCTACTTTTAGATTATTATTGTAGATTAGAAAAATGAAATAAAAAACAAGTGTCACATTTACCGATTGTCAGATTTTCAATTGGTTTTCACTGGTTCTAATCCGTTGCCAATTGTTTCTGGGTTGTCAGCCGCTTGCATTCCGTCCGGTTGTCTTCATGGTCGATTCTGAAACCAACAAATGAAAATTAATTATTAGCTAAATGTTTTAAATCACAAGCAATTACTACTATGAAATTCTAAATCATCAAAGACTAAAAAAAGTCAACTCTAATATTATAATGAAAGGGATCATAGAATTCAAATTAATTTTAAATAATTCTAACCACGGTTCAATATCCAGGTCAGCGTGAGGCAACAATGCATTTTGAAAGGAATCGCGTTGTCGTTCCATCCTGATATGTAGGCTTCCAGAATGCCAAAGCCGATACCCAAATAGTGTATAGTCTTTGATAAGAGAACTGTGATGAGTCCCTTTCATCTCTGCAATGGTAGCTTCCAGCTCTCGAACCTTTTGTTGCGACATGTTATTTTGATGTCAAAGGTCAGCGTTGGTAAGGGTTAAATCAGCGTTTCGTAAGTTATACTCACTCTCACTTCTTTGAAGTTGGCCAACTATGTGTTTCAATTGAGCAACTTTGGAATTCAGGTTGACACGTTAAACTTTCGCAGCGGTGTTTCAAAGAACAGCAGTTGTTTCGTTCTCTTGAACCTTGTGGTTCTCTCTGTTGGTCTCTTTCATTTTTTCTCTAAAAAAAAGCACTTCCTTCTGTAGAGCATCATTCTATTTCTCCAATTGAGAGCACAATCCAAGGCAACTTAACATTGTAAATGGACTCGGTGATGGACAACGCTTTACTGATCTATCGACTAATCGAATTGATGAGCGATAGTCCTCGATTTCCTTTTCATATACTTATTTTCCCACGATACCTCCAAATAGTCCCAAGAATACACAAGAATCGAATGAAAGCACTCCGAACATACCTGTTGACCCTGGCATTGACCATGCACAGGTATGAAAAATAAAACCCCCAAAACTGCACAAACCCAGAAAAGCTCAAAACCTGCTTTAAATACATGGTGAAAGTGTTACAAAAGAATTATTATATAAACGAAAGCAGAATGAAAGAATGAAGTGAATGGTGAATCTGTTGGTGTCATGAATAGTGTAGATTCGGAAGATTTGTCCAGTCGCCAACCAGACCCGTAAGTGACTTTTGTATAAACAAAAGATCATTGATGACTCTATTCTGATATTCAAATCATGAGCTTTATAACCTGTTTAATCATCTTGTCACAAAGACATCATGTGTTCTCATTTAAATTGCATCAATTGTTTAAAAAAATTGGAAATTGCGAATTTTTCATTCCTGAAAATGGAACAGCATTTTGTGGCTCACAAGGTGCGGTCGACGGAGAATTTGTCGAACTTTTAGGACTTGGCGATGAAGAGTTTTGCCCAAAAAACGGATCAATTTCATCATTATCCGTATATATTGCAGTATTGCTAAGTAAGTATATATATATAATAATAATATGCATATCACAGTATTTTCTCATATCTTATGCAGAACGCAGCATTTTCTCATATCTAAAAGTTTATTTATGTCCATGTTTCAGCTGCAATACTTATTTGCAATTTACAATTTGCAGTCCATGAATTCAAATCATCAATTATTAGACTATGGGTCAATCGACACTTTAAGACGCTTACTGACGCTTTTTCTGTCTATTACGAGAATAGAGAGATGATTGACATTTCTTCCTTTTTGAATGAAACTTTCGTTTATTTTTATTCTGTCCTTTTTCAATAATTATTTGAAACTTAATTGCGAAATAATTTAGTATAATTAAAAAGATTTAATTTTTAAATAGATTGATTTAATTGCATTTTTAATCTTAATTAATATGACATTCAATTTTGGATCTCCCTATTAGAAAGGAACAAAATCCCATACTCATGACTACGAAGTTCAAGGGCTTACTCAATCCAAGAAAGCATTTCAAGCTACATTAAAATCAACAACGCAGCTTCATCACAAACAAACAAGATTCTTGAAGCACATCCAACATTTCTAATTTGTTATAATTTTTGTTTTCCAAATCTATATTTTAATAAATCCAACACTGGAATTAGAAATGTTAGCAAACTAAAATAAGTGTTATCGGGGTTAATGGATTCAAATAATTGTTTATTTTGCTGCAATGTTAATTTTTAATTAATGTCTGTGAAAGGGTTTAGAAAAGAAGTTAGACAGATACTGATTACCGAAATCTATTTTGGATTTTAAATTATCGTTAGGATTTTGTTTGTCTTCACTTTCTACAAAAAATGTTTTCCTTTGAAGAACTTAGAATTATTATTATTTTAGTGGACTTGATTACTGTAAAAAAACTTATCAACGAACTCCAAAAACAACTATTCGGCTAATATTTTTAATTTATAAAACAACCAATTTCATTGTTATAAATTAGTGTTGTAATTAGAAAAGCTGTCTTTTTGTGCTATTTGTGTCAAATATTAAATGATTAGGAAGTGAACACACACCTGGTAGAAAAAAAATCATTAAAATTGACAAAACTTACATCTTGAATTTATTTAAAATATAAACTTGAAAATTATTTGTTGAAAGTCACACCTGACTACCTAACCGGTAGCGGAACTTACTATTTGTTCCGACCTAAATAACTTGGGGTCAAGACGGGTGGCTTTACTTATGCCCTATAGATTTCTACTTCTCCTAACACTCCGATGAATGAATAGGTTACTACGTAAGAAAATGCTCTATAATAAATGATTCTTTCTTCCTACAAAAGTATTCTCGTCAAAAGAAACAATACTTCTATTTATTTCCCGAAAACTACTTTCTAACAATAAAGGAATCAATCAAATATTAATACTTTAAGTTCAAAAAAATTCGACAATAATCTACACTTGAATTATTTCGAAAATACTAACAAGAGAAAAACACAACTTCAACTTGCGAAAAACGCAAGAGCAACGTCAATACTACAGAACAAAAGAACACACTCCCAAAAAACGGCCAAATACATAGTACTAAATCTAACCACTAGAGAGTACACACAACATACATTCAACAATAATAACTTTCTCCAGTATCAAATTCCCCTCAGGGCTAAATCTACTTTCACTTTACAAAATGCATACATAAATTATAAAACTTATTGGAGATTCAACATTATTGTTTTGCGTTCATTTTAATCGTTTGTAAATATTTCCGAATGCTTGTCAGTTTATGAATCTTTTAGGATAAAATATTCAAATTTTATTTCTGAGTAGATTAAAGAAGATTATTGCCCAGCAATATCAGTATGTCGTAATTATAGTTTTATAGTTTTTATAAATGTTGAACCCTTCCTTAAATGTATTTACTATAATATTTGCATAAATAAAAATTCCTTACGATTTAAGATGTTTAATAAAGGTTCTTTGTATAAATATTATATTCATTATTCAATATTTTAATTAAAGCACAATTTGTTTCCTGAGAATCTCGTATATTACTTCTAAATAATTCTGCACATCATACAATTAAGTGTCAAAATGACGTGAGGGTTTGCTCATAGGGATTAAAGAGCTTATAGGACTTTTAGGTCCAAGCAAACTACTCATTCATTTCTGCTCACAGTTTTATGAGACTGGACTTTATGGATTCGTCTAAAAAAGTTTCGATTAAAAAATTTATTAATGTTCCGCGTTATGTAAAGACTAACCGCGAGAGGGACCAAGGAATTAGGAGCGTCAAGAACGTTTTTAGACCCAAGGGCGAATGGAGAACAATCTAATGTATAAGCTAGACCTTCTATACCATGAGCAGAACCCAGGGTCCTTTTGTACACCCTTCTTCATTCCTTTTTCTTCACCCAAAGCATGTATGCTATTTTAGCATCATGCATGTGAACTCTTCTCACGTATTAAATTATGCATGCATTATCATTATTCATTATTAGCTCGCCATTGAAAATGGGTTGCGAGCTTATGATCTGCCGCTGGCCGTCCTTCTGTCTGTCCGTACCATTTTAGTTATAAATGCATACAAAAAGAGCGATTTTGGAATCAATTTGGAATGAATCGAAGCAGAATAACAAAAGATGATTTTTTGAACATTTTTTGATATTGTAAATACATATGATTGAAAGACATTTGAAATTTAAAAATGTACTAAGAATTTTATAAGGTCAAACAACTATACTGATTTCATATATCAACTCATTTTAATTTCCATTACTTATATTCTAATTAAATACATTTGGAAGCAATTTAAAAAAATTAGAATGTACTACAAACATTATAAATGAATTACTGCTTCTTTGATATAATTCATGAATCAATTAATGCTTCTAATCTTTTGTGTTTATATAATACATTAAATTGTATTGATCAGTTATTAAAGATGATTCTTTGAACATATTTTATATTGTAAATTGCATTAGATTGGAAGCCATTTAAAATTTAAAAGCGTTCTAAACATTTTATTAGGTCACACAACCATTTGACTTTGAATTGCTTATATTGTAATTCAATACCGTTAGAAGCAATTTAAAAATCTGAAAAAGAAACATCATAACTGAATTACTGCTTGTTTTACATAATTCATTGATCAATTACGGCTTCTGTACTTTTGTGTATATATAGTAACTGTCTAATCAATTAATATCCGTTTCAATACTTTTGTTTTTATACATTACTTTTCTAATCAATTATTATCCGTTTCTATACTTTTGTTTTGATACATTACCTTTCTAATCAATTAATATCCGTTTCAATATTTTTGTTTTGGTACATTACCTTTCTAATCAATTAATTACTGCTTCTATACTTTTGTATATAAATAATAACTGTCTAATCAATTAATATCCGTTTCAATATTTTGTTTTGATACATTACCTTTCTAATCATTTAATTACTGCTTCTATACTTTTGTATATAAATAATAACTGTCTAATCAATTAATATCCGTTTCAATATTTTGGTTTTGATATATTACCTTTCTAATCAATTAATAACTGCTTCTATACTTTTGTATTTATATTTATATTTATATCATGCATTTAATTTCATAATTAATGACTGCATCAATATTATTGGGTTTACATGATACTTTTAAATAATCAATCACTGCTTCTGTATTAATTGCAATTAAGAATTTAATTTTTATTGCTTTGGTTGTAAATCAATACAGTTAGGAGCCATTTCAATATCTAAAAATGTACAACAAAAATATGAATGAATGACCTATGATCAGATAATGCTTCTATTTTTGTGTTTAGTTGTCTTGTACAGGGAAGTGCATTAATCAATTACTGCTTCTTTACTATTGTATTTATATAATAATTTTGTAATCAATTAATATCTGTATATTTTATTTTGTATTTATATTATAACTTTTCAATAAATTATTTGCTGTTTCTATATGTTGGTATTCAATAAATGATTACTGTTTCTATACTATTGCATTTACATGGCACGTTAAGTTCTATTAATGAATTATTGCTTCTATACTTTTGCATTTGTAATACAACGATATTTTTATCAATTAGTTTATCCTTTGAATCTCATTTTATATAGTCCAAATTTGAATCAATGATTAGTTTACATTCCTGGATTTAGATTGATTTTTATTCATGAACAAATACTTCTAAACGTAGATACTGGATAACCAACATGGTCGGCTTGCCCGGCCATGCCGGTTAGTCAGTATTCATGTTATTCATTTTGACTCATTTTAGAATTTAAAAACCTAATTCGTTTGAGCTAAATAATTAGTAATTAGTAAAGTTCCAATTCAACTAAATAATTTAGTGTTTCTCTTTTTACGGCGAGCTTTTTCCAACGTTGCTACGTTTTATTATTATGCATTTTATTATGCATATAGCCTATTCTTTCAATATGCTTAGCAGAAATGTGCCGTTCCAAATTATTATTAACTGAGAATCCTTTTCCACAGATTTGGCATTTATGAGAGAGGTTCAGTTCAGTATTTATGAATGACAGCAATATATAATTTGTTACACAAATTGTTTTCAATATTATGTCACCCATGGCACATGGAAAATGCGATAAGTAAAGATGGTCAAACTAATATTAAATAACTTAACCTATTATACATAACCTATCGAATATAAACTGTAATTTTTTCCATTAACAAAAAAAAGGTTTATCATGATAGACGTTCCGAATTGTGAACAAGATCAGACAACTGCAAAACTTTTTAACCTATTTCATATAACTTATTGTTAACTAGTGTAAAAAATATCTTGTTTATATGTTCTATACACATTTCAATCCTCAAAGGGTCATACTTCTCTATATAAAACAATAATACTTGAATATCAATGCAGTTAAATTTTTGGGAACAGGAATAGTAATAGTACAATGATTAAATTTAGAACAAATCACTGGAACCTAGCTGGGGCATGACCACATTTTAGTACGTATTATGTCAATATACGAGTTCCGGGACATATAAAGAGTACACTGATGTCTATGAAATTAATTGAAGCAAAAACTACACTATAACATCCTTATTGACAACTTGAATTGAATTTTGGCAGTGTTCCTGGTCCAGAATCTCCTTAGTTCAAACAACTGAGTATGCTGTATCTTCAATCACATATCTCATACGGTCTGGGATGATCACTTGGTTGCAAAAATGACAGTCGGGTCCGATTGCATTCCCCCCAAAACTGTCCTGCATGAAGATGACCAGGTCGGGGCATTCATCCAGATGTTGTTTTTCACTCTTTTCTGAAAGAATGACATTGATCACTGGATTAGGTGCATGTGAGTTGATGTAGTCCAGAGCTGTAACTATCTCTTCAGTAGTAGGCAAGTAGTCATCATCTTCTTCTTCCTCGGATTCCTCCTCCTCGAAATCCTCACCCTAATCATCAAATTCGGAGACGTCATCTGTACTGGAATCCCATGAATCGTCCATCGTTATCTCTTAGATAATGCAGATTTTTGTGATAGTATCACAAGGATCCGATATAAATATATATTTGAGGCGGGCCTCATATACTTATAAGAAAAAGCTTGTTATTTAAGTGAATGTCCTGGGGTTTTTTTTTGCAAATGAGAGGCTAGTGTCTTCTCCAAATCTCAAGCCCAATCCCAGTCCAAATCTCCAGGTCACAAAAAGTCAGTTTATGGGGAAAAGTTCCTAGAGATGTTCCAGATTCATCCACAGGTCGAGGGGGCACAAGATGAGGGACACGATGATATAAATTTTATGTCGGAGTAGGATAGATTTTCCATTTAAAAAAATTAAAAAGTCGCGACCAAAATGTATATATAATAATAATAATAATTTGATTTATTTATACTCATACGTATTAATTAAAGGAATATAACAGAGAGTGTCAAGACCT
>JAQGBQ010001464.1:0-11626 GCA_034698485.1 Vertagopus arboreus
GTAGGTCAGGGGTTCGATTCCCTTAGAAGACAAATTTCCATTTTTGCAAAAATTCAGATTCCGTATTTCTTTCTCAAATTTAATACTCGAAAAACAAAATTATTTAAAGTAGTTTAATTTATTAATATATTTTACATTTACAAAATAAGTTGAAAATAAACAGCCCTTATATTATACGGTTATACGAACACTTCTTATGGACAGTCACTTAAATATTTTGCTTGGAATTAAATAATTTGCTATACTCGAAATGGTTAGAAATAAAGAAGACTGTTTGAAAATAATTCTTTCTGAAGTATATTTTATCTTAAGCGAATATAATTTAATTGTAAAGTGACTTAAATAATAATGAGATTAAATTTATGCCAACATTTCCTATGAGGGGATTTTGTTGTCATCAAACCGGGTTAAAAGTTGTAGCTCGAATTTTTTTGATAACTAAACTTACTTACATACATAAAAGCAGAATATTTGTGAATTTTATTATCGTGTTCGCAACAAGTAAATTAAATATTTAAGTATTTAAGTATTTAGGGCTTATCTTAATTGCAAATTCTATGAAATGTTCAAACTAGTAATAAACCAAAGAAGATAAGTAACTACTCAAATGCATAAAATTAATCATTCATTTATTATTATTCCAGGTAATTTTAGTTTCCAGAAAAACCTGTTTTTCAGCATAATAATTTATTTAATTTATTCTAAACACCAGAATAGTAAAATTTTTCATAACGTCTTTCCAATATTAAGTGAATAACATTCATTTTAAATGTAAATGACTTCCTTACTTCATTTATTATTATTACGAAGGTTGATCATTATAAGATTTTAAGTACCATTTGATAACATCTTATCTTAAAATGGATTTGAAAGATTTTAAACTGCTAAGGACTTCCGAATTGCTGAAGTCATTAGCTCTTATTTAATTAAAAATAAAGACATTAAGATTAATTTTAACTAACAGGGCCGTTCATAAATAATTATGAGAATTGAATAAAAAATCTACAGTGCAGAACTCTACATAGCCCGAGCCTTTTAAAGTTCTAGGCCTTTCTTTTATCTTTTTCTAAATTTAGCTGAATTACCATAGCAACTGTCATCATTTTTAGCCCCCACGGGTCAACCCCTCAACCGTTTGAACCCATATTATCGAACTTATCCAAGGCCTTGGTCTAATACGCATTTTAAGCCCAACATGACCCAAATCGGTCCAGTGGTTCGACCACTAGCATGTCACAGACAGACAGACAGGCGAACGGACAGAAATCTCAATCCCATAAGCCCTGGCTCGGGCTAAAAACTTACCTTTAGTTGCATGACATAATTTGTGACAGTCCAAGTAAAAAGCCACTATAACAGCTCAGAATTTAATACCTGAAAAATAAGCATAAAACAATATACTAAATTCTGAACTTTTACAGTACCTTTTTGCATGGAGTGCCACATTTTTGAACGAAACCAAATCTAAATAGTGCTTATAGATTATTATTCATTATTAAAGATTTAATCAGATCTTATCCTTACTAATGTCATACGGAAGTGAGGAATATATATTTAGGAGAGATTTTGTTTGGATTAAATAAATATTATTTAAAAGTTCATGCCCTCATAATCACAAATTAAATACTTTACACATTGAGAAGCGGTTATCTTTATGTACTTATATAAATATATAAATTGTTATAATGACATTGCGTAATTTTTCCTCGTCTTAATTTATTATGAGTGTGAATTAAATCTTGGTTTAAATAACATTGTTAAATTATTTAATAGAATGCACTTTATTGTGTGTGCGTTTTTCATGAATGTGCTATTCATAAATTATTCCTTTGAGGTTATAAGGCCTAACTAACCTAATAAGGATGCCTTGACATGGACAATTAAATCTTTATCTTATTTAACCATTCATACTTCTTTTTATTTATTTATAATTAAACCTCAGTCTTAAATCTTTTTAAAGGATTTTTAATTGCATTGTTAATTAATATTTAAATGTTTTTACAATTTAAATTAAAAGGAAGAGGCTATGTTCGTATTTGTTTTTAAAAAAATTCAAAGAATTAGTTTTATGAATCAGTTTCGTTTTCATTTGTATTTATGGTAGGCTCTATTTATTGTTTGAAAATTAAATATCTTTTTAATATTATGAATTATAATTTAACATTTAGTATTTTTGCGTAAAATTTGATTAAAATGCGAAACAAAATCAAACAAATAGTCAATGAAAATAAATTAAATAATACAATTAACTATTCAATTTTGTATTTATTCATTTATTATTAAACTTACCATAAAGTTTCAATCTTGCTTTGGCTACGTTTTTCATTTTCATGAGTTTTTTTATACAAAGAAAATTCTTTGATAAGAACTTTTGTTTTCGAAAAAGAGTAAAAGTTTTGAAATCTTAGTACTATATTGAATGATTTAATTAATTAAGAAATAAACATTATTATCACATCATCAGACTAATTACACAAATGAACAATTAAACAACATCACGTTCATTGCTTCTCAAATAAAAAATAGAAAATAAATTCATCTCGATTTAATTTGGAGAATAAAGAAGGATCTTTGAACAAAAGGTCAAGATTTAACAATTACCTATTAAGAAATATATGAAGATTAGTTAATAGTTTTTATAATAGTAAATAGATTCAAATAATACAGTTGAAGCTCAATATATTAAACTTAAGACACATTTTAAGACTTCAGAATTTATAGCTTGGTAAAGGGCTATAGAATAATATTTTAAATTCTAAATTTATACAGCACCATTTTTTTGGGAATTTCACATACATATTTAAAAACCTACAGTGCAGAACTTTACATAGCCCGAGTATTTTACATTTTTTAGGCATTTTTAGTCAAAACCATAGGAACTAACATCAATTTTAGCCCCCACGGGTTAATCCCTTAACCGATTCAACCCATCTTCGAGCTTATCAAAGACCTTGGCCTAATTCGCATTTTAAGCCCAAAAATGGTCCAAATCTATCCAGTGGTTCGACCGCTAGCGTGTCACAAAAATCGGACAGACAGACAGACAGAAATATCAATCCCATAAGCCCTGGCTCGGGCTAAAAATTGATTTCCTCTTTAAATTTGTGACAGTCCAAGTGAAAACGGCAGAGTTCAGAATTTATTTAAAGTATTTAGGTTTACTTTATTGAACTTCAACATATTTAAAGAAGAAAAACCTGCAATATTATAAACTAACGAAGCGTTTTATTTTTAGAATATAATATTGTGTTAACATTGAGAAGAACTATTTGAATCTGAGGATTCATCGTTCCACCTAATTAAAATGAAAAGCATATCGGCGATTTAGTATATGAATTGAGTTTTAACACGATTAACCTCATTGGCCTGAAAGTAAAAGCATTCAATTCTAAACCACAATAAACCCTAAGATTTTAATTTGTTGCCTATCAAAACCAAAAAAAAATTACGAAATGATTTTTTTCAATGTTTTGTTTTGGTTATTTCGAGATTCGAGATTACATTTTTTTTTAAAAATAAAACGTCAATATTTCAAAATTCGCTTATAATTATTTTTCTAATTGTGACTAGATTAAGTTTGGATTTATTTCTATAAAATTTACGGTCAACGTAATTTTTTTTAAAACAAATTGTGTTTATAAAGGCTGTTATTATAGTTATAAAGAGCAGGCTTTTACTTAAATTTTAATGTACTGTATTTCCTTTTGAAATTTGAGCAATAAAAACCATCAAAGCGTATAAAAATCTTCTCGACCTAATGGATTTTTTCTTTTTTTAAAGAATAAAAAAGAACGCATTGCAGAAAAACAGTGCAGATTTGAACAATGATATATTGCATTACATATTATGTATGTATGTACACATTTTAATTTAAACCAAATCTTTATCATTTAAATAAATCCCTTTCGCTTTCATTTCATTATTGACCCATACTTACTTACATATTTACCGTATATCTTTGATTAATCCTTATTTAATGTCTTGTATCATTTAAAAATTGACCCTTAAGGGTATTTTAACTTTTTTTTGGCTCAATTATTTTTAAAAAACTTGAACATTAGGGAGGGGACTTATTTTATAAATTTACGGTATACATGCATGTATATATAATAGACGAAAATTAAATCGAGAAATTGAGATTAGTCATCACAAATTGTTTTTTAAAAAAGAAGGATTTATGCTCATGTATAAATCATCCAAAAAGGATTTCTAATCCATTATCTCTCATCAAAATGTTTTTTCACGAGAGTTTTAAGTGTTTAAAATTTAAAAGATGAGAGAGAAGTTTATTATTACAAGGTTAATTAACTATTAAAAAAAACAGATATGTATATTGTTGAAGAAAGTATTAAGGAATTTTAAAATGAATTTTAAAATTTATTTTAAAAGTAAACAATTAATAGTTAAATGCGATTTAAGATTTGTATAGTAAGGTAACAGTTGAAATAAAGATAAAACAAGACAGGGGTAACTCAAGATAAATTAATACTAATGACTAATTACATATGAATTACTATTGAACAATTAATGATGAAGATAAGGAACTTTGGTCGGTTGGTTCTTGTTGTCTATTCATATGTGAACATGACTGACTGTTTGTATTATTATTTGTATTCGAGGAAGTTGGCAGTTCTTCGTGGTTATCTGAAATTTGGAATTGATAAGCCGGACATTCTCGAGATGAAGATAAGCCAGTTGTGGTCATCTTTTGAACTGAATTCACTTCTTGGGATTGCTGACTTTCCTCTTGTGAGGAAAACACTTCGTCGTATGATGGTGGAGCTAAAAATTAATTGATAAAAATAAAAATTTTAGATTGTTATGAGGGGTAAAAGTTTTTTTAAAAGTTTTTTTTTTGTAATTATAAATATGGCTATATTTCCCCTCATAAAAATTGTGTATTTTGCTTTGTAGGTAGAATCCACTATCCAGTTTTTAGTTTTTTTAAAATTTAAAATAGACTTACGAGACTCTCGATACCGGATTCTCCGTGAACACGAACTGATAGGCCTCATATTAAATCGTACAGGACTATTCTCATCAATACCAAGGTAAAAGTCATAAGGTCTGGGACTATTTGCATAAAGAAGATGGGTGGGTGTGGCTGATCGACTTTGTTGTTGAGTCACCACAACAGAACTACATAGTAATTTATAATTAGTTAAATTAAATTATAGTTACATAACCTGCTTCTTTGCACACAAAAAATCTGACTTATAAACCAAGGACTCTGGTTCAAGCCCGGGTCGCCGCACTTTTTGCATCTTGTTTTCATGCAATAATGCACTTAAATATACATTTAATGCTCATTAAGTAAAGATTGAATGTATATTTAAGTGCAATATTGCATGGAAACAAGATGCAAAAAGTGCAGCGACCCGGGCTTGAACCCCAGTCCCTGGTTTATAGGTCAGATTTTTTTTGCCAAAACCGAATTCAGGCTAAAAAGTTTTTGTCCCATGTGCAATGTATGTAAACATATTAAAAAAAATCATTTAAATAATTATACCTATGAACAGTTATGGCATTTGGGTTGACCCCATGGGGACTAAATTGTGATGGGCTATTGGGGGGTAAGACTAGTTGACTAAGGGGGCAATCGTGCTCATGTTGATGTTGAAGGGATGACAAATTCCCTTGCATTTGTTGCAACTGGTGAAGTCGAAGTCTTTCTCTTTGTCGTACTAATGGAATCGTACCAATTTGTACAGGTATTTTTGCACATAAGGGTTCCACCGTTGCTGACTTCAGACTTAATTGGATCTATAAAAAAAATTGTAGATTTAAATATTAAAAAAAAATAGCAAACAAAAAGATGATGAATTTTTTTTGTAAATGTCAAAACCTGTCTTTTGGACAGATAAAAACTAATTATCAGAAGTCATAGATTGATATAATGCTTCTTTTCAAAAAATTGCAAATAATTAATAAAAATCGAATATTTAATAATTATTAATTCCGAATTGTTCCAAATTAAAAAAATATATATATCTTGAAATATTAAACGAAGATTATAATCATTTTTGGACACTACATATGCGGCAGTACAATTAAAAGAACACGAATGGTATCGTAAGAATTCAGAATTTAGAGCCAAAAAAATAAGCAAAAAGTAATACTTTTTCTAAACGATCAGCATATTTTTAGACAATTTCTACATAAAAAACAATGACCTAATGTCTTTGTCTAGGGATTAATTAATTACTAACATAAATCTATGTTAAGGTCAAGGTCTAGGTGATTAAATTCGTGACTTTGTAATAGATACATACTCAGAAATTGTAACTCACAATTTTTTTTACCGGACCTGGTGACAATCCACTAGTCCAATATTGTGAAGAATTTTTTTTTTAAATCTGTCCTATATTTTACTACTGAATTACGATAAAAAAAACCTTATAATTTTTTTGCATTATGTTTTTAAGGTCAAGGTCAAGGTCAATCAAACTCGTGACTTTGTAACAGACACTCACATGTATAAAATATTGAAGGGATAGAACGACTGGGTAATTCAGAACGTTTCCTAGGTTAGTGGGTGTGGTCTCCTGTGGCACTTTCATCCTCGCCTCCCAAGTTTGAATGGATCCAGCTAATACCGCAGGCCCTTTTAATTGCTCACAAATCCTTGTCGAGATTTTACCCTCCGAATTCACCTCCTGAAAAAACAAAAATATTATTACCAGAATTCGGATACTTATTGATTTATTACAACCGAGGTTTAAAAGTGCAACCTCAAAATTAAAAAAAATTAAAAATAATAAAAACTAAAAAAATATTTTAAAAAATTCCGTCATTTTTTTTTCAAAATAATAATTTTTGATTATTTTTAAAAATAAAAACGTTGCTTGGAAAAAAATAAACAAAAAAATATTTTTTTAAGGCAAAGTAAAAAAAATAGCAAAATTAAGGATTTTAAAAAATATTTTTTTGTAATTTTTATTTTTATTTTGAGCACTTTTAAGTATGAAAAATAAATAGCCGGGCTCTGATTATTGCATTCGCTTAACGGAGAAATATTCACTTATGAGAGACAAAAATCCTTAAAAAATCTTGGTTGGATAAAATAAAAAATATACTTGAATAAAATGTGGATACTTTTGTATATCTTTAAATTGTTTTAGCCGTGGAATTTTTTTTTTGATAAATTGATAGATCGTTTTGAAGAATATGTTTTTTACTTAGACAGCAACAAAAATCGGTTTTAAATTTTAATGCTGTATTTAAATTAAATTTGTTTGTATTTTAAATTGTTATTGAAATATTAAAAAAGTGAATGACATGTTATTAATCTATTTAGCCATCGTGTAACTTAAACCCGTTGAATTAACTGTGAATAGATTAAGAGACTCAGACTATAAACATCCGGTATTTAAAAACAACAAAATATTTCCTTTACTTTATTCCCACGTTGAAGTTCAATTCAGAAACCGGATAAGAAGAAGAAAAAAAAACATATTTTTGATTGAGACATTTTACAACTAAAGTATACTTTTAATTTTGAACATTTTAAAATAACACGAAAAATTAAAACCGTTTTAATTCCATTTTGGCTACTTTGATCTATGGTTTATTAATTAAATTCAACAACCACATAAATTCACATTTTAGCATTTTACTCAAAATATAAATAATTCTTGCACATTATTTTCCTAAATGTTTTAATTTTTTTTTCAAATGCTTACCTGCAGAAGAGAAATTCGCACTTTTTTGGCATCAAGTTTTGATAGATTCTTAACCTCTATAGAAAAAGGGATGGTATGACCTCGGACGAAACCACTTCGACTAATTTTGAAATGAAAGCCCGTAGGACCTGATTTACTTAGTAAATGTTGAACATATTTCTGTCTCTTCATTTCCCCCGGTATTGATGACAAAGGGTCAAGGTTCAGGTCAAATATTCCTTCCACCTGCAATTAGTAATTTATACATTTAACAGTTTAAGTTTTAAATTGTTTAAAAAATGTTTTTATGAGGGGAATTTCGTATTTAAAAAAAATTCTTTTGGTTCAATATCCCCTCATAAAAATTTCAGAAATTCGGATAATTTTTTTTAAATTTTGAAAAAATGTACCTGTATTCTAGAGCTGACTCTTTTGTCATCCTTCCAACTAGATCGGGTTAATTTGGCCTCAACAAAATATAAAATATTACCCGTAGACCAAATAAACGAAGACGGTAGTCCAGGGGGCAAGTTAAATGTAAATGGAAATAGCGACTCTCCAACTTTTAATAATGTGTTCGATCCATCTGAAAAAAACATAAATAAATAGCAAATTAACTTACAGTATTTGTGCTAAAATCTGCTTAAAAAATGGCATTTAAGAGAATATTTCAATAAAAAGAAAGATTTATTTTCGAAACAGGTTTTTCTTCTCGATTTTGTAAATTAATTTAAAAAATTCCATGTAAAATGCTAAATTTTTGCTATTTTTTTTATACATTAGAATTTAAATTTGCTAAAATATAAAAATGATGTAAAAACAGTATTTGTGCTAAGATCTGATTTAGATAAAATGAAATTGAAGACAACTTTTAAATAAAAAGAAAGATTTATTTTAGTTTGTTTTCTCAATTTTATAAATTAATTTTTAAAATTCCATGTAAAATGCTAAATGTTTGCTATTTTTTTTATAAATTAGAATTTTAATTCGCTAAAATAAAAAAATTATGTAAAAACTTGTCGATAACAACTTATAACAAATAAAAAGAAAGATTTATTTCGGTTTTTTTCTCAGTGTTATTAATTAATTTAAAAAATGTCATGTAAAATGCTAAATTTTTGCTAATTTTTTTACACATTGCATTAGAATTTATATTCGCTAAAATAGAAAAATCATCTAAACACTTGCCGATAACTACTTATCGATAAAAACTCACCATGACCAAAGATATCGAATTTCTCATCGAAATAGATTTCCTTCTTGTAATTCGTGATAGCATCCGCCTCACTAATTAATTTACTCGACCTTCCGATAAACCGCATGGTGAGACCTTTGACCTTCTCAGGACTCTTTTTAATTATCACCACGTGACCTGACACAATTGACCCTGGACTGTAGCCCAGTTTCTCAAATACTATCATCATCGGCATCTTTATTTATTTATTTTTTTAAATCAAATTTACACAATTTGTTTTTGCAATTTTTTTGACACAATTTTGGCAAAAAAATGATTTATTGCAATTAAACACAGTTGAGAACTTAATTTCCACAAAATCCAGTTATTTGTATTTTTTCAGGTTATGTTATAAATTTTTGCAGAGTTTTAAATTATTTGCGTGCAAAAAACGAACGAATTATTGAAATCCTTTGCACTTTTTTCCAGGTTAGAAAAGTTGCTTTTTCTCTAACCAAAGAATATTTCCTTTGCACACAAATTTATTTTAATTCACAAATTATATTTAAACCGAGGTGTCCAATATCCAACTGAGCCAATTGTCCAGCCCATTTTTTTATATATTTATATATTTATAAATTTTAAATCCACTTTCAATTCAAAAGGAATAAAAAATTTCACTTTTTAACAACCCCAATAAAATTTATTATAAATTAGAACGAATTATAAATAGTAATAATAATAATAATAAAAAAACTTTATTATTATTATATGTAGCAGCTACATAAATATTAATCCACTAATCCACGGCTTAAGGTTAGAAGTAAGACTGAACTCTTGTATGAAATTGAAATTGAGCCAGCTCTCTTGAGACAAATCCTCGAAAACTTACAGCTAATGTTTACATTCATTAACTCAATCGCAGTTAAGCTCAAGATAAATGTAAAGTAGATTCTATTATAGTTAATACATGTGGCTTTTGCTACAAATGTGCTCAGTAGTAGGTTGTAGGTAGTTAAATAATATTTAGCTGTAAGCTACTACATACATACATCCTACTATGATTATTTAAAGTTAATATTAAAAACCTACAGGGCAGAACTTTACATAGCCCGAGCCATTTAGTCGAAATTACATGGCAACTAATATCAGTTTTAGCCCCCACGGGTCAACTCCTCAACAGATTGAACCCATCTTTGAACTTAACAAAGGCCTTGACCTAATACGCATTTTAAGCCCAACATGACCCAAATCGGTTCAGCGGTTCGCCTGCTAGCGTGTCACAAAAAAATCGGACAGACAGACATAAATACCAATCCCATAAGCCCTGGCTCGGGCTAAAAAAGTGGGAATTGTATTCATCTTGGAAGTATTTAAATGATGTGATTTTTATAAGGGGTAAAATACATTATGGAGGGATTATTCTCATGTTTAAGACCATCGTGGTTGCATATTTGGCTAAATTTCCCCTCATAAGATTTATATTTTAGTAGGGAGTGTTAGAGATTATAATAATACATAACAGGTAGTAAGTAGTTAGTTAATCATTGTAGTAGATAAGTGTACACGTAACATCCCGACAGTTTAATTCCTTCATAGAACTTCTCATGGCCTTTACGTTTTATGCGAATTATTTTTTCTTGATAGATTGTGGGAATTTTGGAGAGTCCAAAAAAATTGCAGAAAAAAATGCTGATTTAAAACATCAAAATCCTTCGGTTCTTAACAATTTTATGATTTGAATTTTTATTTTAAATTCTCTTTTAAACCTTTTTAAAATTTTGAAATTCACAAAAATATTCAAAGATAATTTTTTCTAGGAGGCATATTATCTAACTTAAAAATTTGAATTAAAAAAATATTTTATATGGACGCACCATTGTCATTTTGTTTGGGATAGCCGTGACGTTCTTGTGTAAGTTAATTGATGAATTCCTCGTGTTGTGTTTTTGTTGTAGAAATGTAAGTACTCGTAGATTAAAGTTAAATGAAGATGCTTCTTACTTAATAGTGCCTAAGAACGAAGAATATAATAATATTGCTATATACCACCTCTGCCAATAATATTTTTGCATACAAAGGACGAAATGATTGACGATGGGATTATCCTTCATCTTCAACACTGCCACCACCACTACTTTTTTTTCTATTTACAATCGGACAAGGTCATCTAAGCAATAGGAATAGGAATAGTCAATAGTGAAGAAGAATAAGAAGCATCATCATCAATTCGTTACGACAATTTAATATTCCTTTTTATAATTAAGGCTTTAGCTAAATAAATGTGGCCGTCCGAGTATAAAAAGCACGGATGTTACTATAAGAATTTTTAATTTGGAGAAGGGCTATAAAACAATGCTTTAAGTTCTGAATTCTTACAGTGTCATTTTTTACTTGGATTATAAAATTTGGGTAAATTTCCGTCACAATAAAAATGTTCAAATAATATATTTGCATTCTAATACGTTGAATGTTGAATTTTAACAGGGAGTTATTTTTGTACTTTATGTGTTAGATCTCATGTTTCGCCACTTTTTAGTTGGACTGCCACATATTAAATTTTTTGTAAGGTTTGCTATATCTGTGTAGTTTGAACTATAGTATTTTTTCCATGACCAAGTAACTATTGTGACTATTAAGTAAATATATAATATTATTGTATGTACTTGTAACATAGAAGAAGAAGATAAGATCATCAGCATAATGTAAGAACGTAATCTATATATATAATATCCCAATGTGTATCCGTGATCCACACTCGACAAGCGCAGAAGGAGTTTGCAGCTTCGTT
>JAQGBQ010001465.1:0-11625 GCA_034698485.1 Vertagopus arboreus
ATGTTCTTTAAACAGTTCATGAAATCATAAATAATTCCCTTTTGTAATAGTTGGCTGCACTTGTGAGGGCTGCTTTTCGAACAAAAAGGTTTGTTGTCCCGCACAGTCTGGCGTCAGGTTTTGCTATACGATAAAGAAGAAGTAAGTACATTTAGTACATCTTAACTCCAATCCAATCTTTCATTGTATGATTCTATATATTCATAATTATTATTTTGATCTTAGACTTTGTGTCACAGCTGGAACACCTATCTACGAATGTAATCGTACGTGCAAATGTGGACCAGAGTGTGCAAACAGGGTGGTGCAAGATGGGCTAATTCCTTTAAAAGGAATGATAATGTGCATCTATATGACGGATAATGGTCGTGGTTGGGGGGTGAAGACATTGAAGGTATGTTAATTGTTACTACGCTATTTATGTATGCAAGTGAGAAAGTACATATAACTAACAGTACTTTTTGTTGCAGTCTATTAAAAAGGGAACTTTTGTTTGCCTTTATGTTGGAGAAATAATCAACACTGAAGAAGCAGAACGTCGGGGAAAGGAATACGATAAAAATGGTTGCACTTACCTGTTTGATCTGGACTTCAACGAAGATGATAAAAACGAGTGCCCATATACAGTAGACGCAGCGCGGCATGGAAACATTTCACACTTCATGAATCATAGTTGTGACCCGAATCTGACCGTTTTCGGAGTGTGGGTGAATTGCCTTGATCCAAACTTACCAAAGTTGGCCTTGTTCGCAAATAGAGATATTGCAAAGGTATGTTGTTAGCACAAAATTTTGTTTATTAGTTATTCTAAATTCTAATAGCATTTAAAATTAACAGTGATGTTTTTTTGTTATTTTCTATTATCAGAACGAAGAACTTACCTTCGATTACAAAAGTCACCAGTCCGTTAACGCAGTCAATGGACCAGCGGAGAAAGGCACTCAAAACAACAACGATGTTGAGTCTGCTGAACTACCATTGATTAAATTGACACGTTGTAAGTGTGGGTCACCAATCTGCAGGAAGATTTTATTTTAAAGACTGGATAATTTGATCTGCTATGTGATTTGAATGTAAATTATGCTTTGACATTGTACGGTAACATTGTAAATAAGCAAGTATTTATGTTCTGATTGAATAAGTCTGTGTTGTTTTGTTGATGAATGGTTTATGTGCAAGTATTTATTTAATTGGTTTGTTATGTTTGCATATTTGAAAGTTGATAACTTTGTAAATTAATAAAGGTGACTGCTCTGAAAAGTAAATATATTCTTGCGAATGTTATTTCGTCTGCTGGTTAATTTTAATCGATATTTCATGACATCAACTTTCGACAGTTTAAAGTAAATGCAAGTTGTTGCGGATTAATATCAAAGTATATGCATACCTTTAATTTAGCTCACTAGGTACATAAATTCGAGTGGATAATTATCAATGAGTAATCAAAGATTTAGACCATGTAAACACAGAAAGCACTTTTTAGTAAATACATCATTTGGCATCTAGACAAGTTTCAAAAGGTACCAACAAATTTGGAACTGTAATTCGGTAGCAAATCACATTCCTTAATTATAATGCAAACACTAAATCTCTCATGATAACATTATTATTATTTAATATTAATTATTACATGTTCTTTGATATAGTTACATAGTTGAATTTTATAGGTAGGTAGTTCTTTGAATATAATCATTGTGTGAACTTTGGCCAATGTGCTGAGCTAATAGATGAGTGTTGGTGTTGAACCCATGTTGGATTAGCATAATTTTTTGAACACACTCGTTCCACCTCAACCAGTTCTATCCCATCTTGAACATCTTTGCTATTGTAATTGTCCATCAATTCATTAATAGCCTGATCTTCAATCTATTGATAATGACAACAAATCAGCGATCGATTTTAAAATGAATTATTGACCATAATCTTTATTTTTACAAACCTGCATTAAATAAAGAGATTTGGTTGTTGCTCTCTCGAAATTATCTTTCTTTTCAACTTCTTCTTGCACAATTTCTCGAAACGCTACTTTTTCTGTGTCACTAGACTTTTTCCAAGGATTAACCGGGTCTCGCAAGTTATTTTTTGTATTTGGTGATATCGCCTCATTCACGATATCTTGATCTTGTTCATCGCTTATACTTATAGTTTTCCATCTAATCTTTTTCTTTGCACTTCCAGCAGTTGATCCACTTGTTGTCCGGGATCGAGGTGATGTGTTTATTGATCCAACGGAATTTCTTAAAGGTTGTTTCTCTTCTGTTGATTGGCCACTCGGAGGTGACTGCGGTGCAATTCTATTGCTTGTAGTTAGAATTTTTGAAGAATTTTCTTCTTCATGTTTTAAAAGAGTTGGGAAATCTGAGGGATTTAATTTTACATTATGATTTATGGAAGCCTCTAATTCAAGATTTTTAAGGGACATCATTGTCTGAGAAGGAGTAGGAACAGCGAGTTTTCTAATGGGCTGGTTTAATTGCTGACTAGGTGATTCCACTACTCCATGGCCTTTTTCGGCTGCGTGCTCCATTATTGTTGTTGGTGAAGATTTGAGATCCGTAGGTAATACATTGGATTGATTTGCATTGTTTGAAGTGTCTGTTTCACACTCAGAATTCCGGGATCTTAGACGAAGCCTGGTTTTATTTGTTTTTGACTGCGGTTTCTTGATCTCTTCATCTTGAGAGCATAGTTGTAATTCATTCAATAAATCCGGATGCATTTCCATTAATTCCGTCTCGTATTCGGATAAAGTAGAGGTGTCTAAAGCAGATCGCATTGATCTTCTATGAATGATCGGATGAAATGAACAATAGTATTCAGACAGAGCTTTCACGATATCCAACGGTAAGGGATCAAGAATCCTGCCATAAACGAATCATGCATGTGAGATTAAAACAGTTTTAAACTGAAAATTTACATTTTTTGTATCCAATAAATTTTTTTTTACCTATTTTCAAGAACGGCAGACAAGTTTAAACTGATGAACTGCATACAAGATTCACGCAGTTGTCTAGCGTTGCATCTGTCTGCTAGATATAACATTGAGGCAACATTTTTTAGGGTTAGAAGATCGATCAAGGCAGATTCAATTATTGTTCTTAATCGTTCCATGAAAAACGTGTCACTCATAGCCAGGATTTCAGACAGCCCATTGAAATCATTTAATGGCAAGTTTGGAGCATCGTCCGTGTACCTATAATAAATATTAATTGAACATGACAAAGTTGATATCCTGCCTAGTATCCGCTTTAGTTACGATAAGAAAACATTTATGCTCTCACGTGTAATCTAGTAACGTTTCCATTGCTACTTTTGACAAGTGAAGAGCTAATGGTTTTGAAGAGTCTTTCTAAAAATTCAAAACAAAACAGCAAATTATATCCAACTGAAATGAAAAGTACATGAAATACTGAGAAAGAGTCAATTTAGCAAACGTTATACCTCTAACCAGGAATTGGCATACAGCATTGAATGGAAATATTCCATACGAGCAACGAGTATGCACCGATGCGCTCGAATGGAGTAACCGTCTGGATTTTGCAGTACGATGTCAGCCAAGTCTTCACATCCATTGTGACTAAAACGCTTGACAGGGATAAGTCGCAATGATTCTCCTCGTTTAAGCATCACATATTCATCAACAATTTCTACTTTACGCAATTCTTTACACATATTTTCCAGCTCAAGTTTTCTTGCCGCTTCAATAGTTATTTTGACCCAATCTGTAGAACCCACAACTCTTTTGCCTGGGCTCATTAAGTCACAGGTATTTGAATACAAATATTGCAGAACATATTCAAAAACTTTGGAATTAATATTTTCGATCGGAACAATCACAGGTTTCTCGTTTGGTTTAGTTTTTGCAATTTTTAAGACCATGCTATTCAGTTTCGGACAACTTGAAGCTATAATAAAGCGATGAGCAGGAAATCTGTTATTTCCAATCTAACAAAACAAACATCACAAGTTAAAATTGAAAGGTATATTGACGAAATAGATTAAAATAATTTACCCGAAATAGCAAATCATGAAGACAATCCTCTTCTGAAGCCTCATCACGGAATTTGGCAATATCGAGATTAATCGTTGGCTCCTTTAATTCGGGTAGCTCGGTCAAGTCTAATTTAGGCGAAGCTTGGATGATTGCAAAATTTTTGCCCTGTGAGTCGCATGTAATGTTTCCAGCAGCATATATATTTTTAATTCTTTGCAGTTTCACATGTTCGAGACAAATCGAGTAGACGGAGCAGTCTTTGCCTAATCAAATATTAAAATAATGATTACTATTTCATTTTTTTCAGCATCTAAATATTTTATTGAAATCGACTTGAGTTCATACTCTTTTGTGTTCTTCGACTGCCGGAAGAGATTTTAAAATCAGTCTGACCAGAATGAGCTTTTTGTGCCTTTTGTTGAAAGCTGGGTGAGAGGATTGGTGTATTTGTAGGCTTCCACACTGACTTGTATGCCTCTCCTGAGGTTGTTACAAGCATAAGACAGCTTTGACTACAACAAAAGTCTGAAATATCTAGAGTACTTCTGCCAGTGTTAAAAATAAGTCTACTAAATGTTCCATTTGAAGTTCCTGAGGGTACGGATGACGGCTCTCGCCAAATAACGATCCTTCCAGTAATTGTTAGCATTAGTAGTGTCAAGGGTTTATCATTGTAACTAATGTCCTCTTTAAATGATTTTCCAGATTTCTCTTGAATTAAAGAATCCCCAAAACTGCCACCCACAACCTGTAGTTTTTCTACATTGAAATGTCTATAAAATATACCGGTTATTAATTTATAATTTCCTATCATCAAACAAGTAAACTCTTCTTTCAGAACTTACTTAGTGTTAATTTTGTGACAATCAAAGCGGTGTAGCAGATAGACGAGACCTGCACTGGTACGCGCCGCTATTGCATGCTACATAAATCCAATTGGAAAACATTAGCTCAACATTTTAGAATTCATTATTTAGGAATTAGTTTTAAACATACGTCACTTGTAGCCAGATGAGTGAACTTTGCATCCCCCTCAGGATCCAACACGATTTGACTTATCTACAAAATATTTACATTATTTAATGAACTAATAATATTAAAGGTTAGAAAATATTTGTTCTTACAAGCTTTGGTTCATAAATAATTGGCCCCTTCTCAGCGGAATGGCCCAGTTGTCCACGATTAGCTCCACAGGTGAATATTTTACGAGAAGTATAAAAAATCGAATGATACCTGGCAGCCAATATTCCTTTAATAGTCGCTTTTTGTGAAAAGTCAATGTGTTTTGGAGAAAGCAGCTCTTTTATCTGTGGCTTATGTCCAACTAAACCATATTCATTTGATCCACAACTGAGTACCTGAACATATATTTTTTTAAATGAAGAAATTGTTTTTCATATATTTTTGTTTGCTTTTCTATGAATTTGTTAGTTGTTGACAAACCTTGTTATTATCCATTAGAAATATAGTATGGTCAACTCCAGCAGCAATCTGTACACATTTGGAAGTGCTTTTCAGTTGAACCATTTCTGGTGTCAAAACAGAAGATTCGTGACCAAGACCAAGTTTTCCCCCGCGACCTGATCCACATACAAATGCTTCTCCTGACTGACTAAGAAAGACGGAATGATAGGTACATAATACAGCCTAAAGAAAAAGTAAACAAATCAATGCGTTAAGTAAAAATTCGTTCGGATAATTTTGTGCATATTTTTTAATTCATAAAATCAACCTGCATGATCCTAGTATTGTTTTTTCTAAACAGTTCCACTTGTTCTGGTGCTGGACGAGCTTGTTGAATAGTGTTTCCCAGAGTATAATTGTCATTTGTTCCCCAAACAAAAAGTTCTGTTGGGTCAGACCGAATTTTGAATTCAAAGGGCCAAGGCCGATCTGCATGACAAAGCTCCAACGGTGACATTCCTTCATTGTCTTTTAAGTTTATATCTGCGTTGTACTGGAGTAAATAATATAGAATTATTAAACTATTAATCATCAAATTTCTTATTGTTTTTACATTAAATTAGTATCTAACTTTTATCAGACTTCTGGCAATGTGAATCTGTCCAAAATAAATGCTTCGATGAAGCGCCGTATAGCCAGAAATCTTATCCTTCTTATCCAAATCACTCCCAACTCGTTTTATCAGCCATCCCAGTGCCTTAAAGTCAAAAAAATTCGAATCAGGAAATATTCATAATTCGTATATTATTACCGTTTCAACATTTAACATACTGAAATGAACTTACATCATGGTTCCCCGTCGACGCTGCGATGTGCAGGCAATTTCGACCAAACTGGTCCATAACATGAGCATAATTGGAACACTTTTTAACCCACAGAGCCACTACAGCGTCTGTTAAGATTCCAGTGCCAATTGAGCACACTTCTTTGCCATGAACCTTGCTGCTACAATTGTCCATGCAATCTGTCTCCGAAGCAATTTTCACGTCTTTACTTTCACAAGCCATATTGAATTGCTTTTACAATTTCTTCTTCATGAGCTTCCTTTCAGATTTCTTGGAAGTTAAACCTACGCAGCTAGGTTTCATTCGTGATACTAATAGTGACTAACACAGTTCTTAATTTAAGAAACTGAAACACTGACGCGTTTTTAGAAATAACGTTATGGCAATACTTCATTTGAAAAAAAAAATATAATAATCTACAATCTATCTAAGTAAGACAGTTAACTGTAAGCTACTAATTCTCGGTAGGCAATGACTAATGATTCAGGTATCGAAGTATATACATACACAAAAAATAAACAATTACCATAAAAGTTTACATGCGAAATTATTAGACTGGAAAAGAGATTAAACTCCCTACCAGCTTTTAAGTAAATAGAGAAAAACTACTTTTTTGAAAGTTATTTAGATGCAAGTCGTCAACAAAAAGAAATCAACCGGCTAACCTAACCTAAAGCTCCATAATTATATTAAAGGCCCCGTTTACAATTCCATACTTTCAAAACAACTAACAACGACGGTGGAAAGACCGGAACATTTGACAAAGTCGCGGCCACTCGTGATTACATTAGAGTATGACATCGTTTTACTTAGAAAAACATTCATTTTGGCAGAAAATATCTATTTGATCTTTTATAAGGAATAAACTATATATAATTAAATTGTTACGTTAGCTATATTTAATACTAGAAACACTTTCACACTGACAGTTATTGTTCTTTTTAAATATCTTTGTAATTGGCTCTATTCTTCTTCTATATATTTATATCCAAACTTGTCAAACTGTTCAAAACTATTGAAAAGTTGGTAGTGTCTATTATGTATCCTGTAATTTAAATAACAAGGATCTGTATAATCAATTTGTACATTAATAGATTCGATTTGTTTGATTTCTATACCTTCAAAGTTCAAGTAGTTTTTGCTTGCAATTCTAATGGTCGATTGATCAAAGTTATTTTGGACCTTCTCTCCTAAAAGAACATCAAAAACCAAAATGTTAAGATGATTTTATGATGAATGATGACATTACACATTAAAAATTAAATCAGATTTCAATTTATTTTGATGTATGTATTTATGTATTTACTCACCTGTGTGTATCCTTTAGCTTACTTAAATTGTAAATGATGAAAATTAGTAGGGAAACTCTAAGTTAATGTAAGTATTATTCAACTTTCTCTTGACTTTCTTCTATTCACTATCAACTATGATAATATTGATAATATCCGGTCGGATAAATCGGATGCACTTTCAAGTTAATACCTCGGCTTGACGTGGCTATAACAATGTTATCTCATATGAATGAATGTATTATTTTTTAAATGTTCATAAAGTGCCAACACACTGCCAACATAATAATATCAATTCTATCTATACTTCAGAATATTGCTCACTATGTCCTAGGTCAGTTCCAAGTTCCGACTGTAGTTTTGAGATAATTGATAATTGCTATGACTAGCCCAATTATTTAACTGTTGTGAAGATGACTATGATTTTGATATATCAAATTCCAGGTAGATAAGGTGTAATGAAGAGTTTCTTTTAAATGAAGTATAAGACTTTTTTATATTGAAGAATTTTAGGTTCTGGAGCCAGAAAGTGTTGAACCAATTGAGAATTCAATTGAAAGAAGCAGCTATAGTTCCTTATACTAAAACCGTTGGATTTTAGCATTCATAAGTGATTATTCCTCTTCAGAAAAATAGCTAAATATTATTTCCAAGTTTTATTTTTTTTATAATTATAATAGAGTGATCAAAAGTAGCTGGAATAAATTCAGGTATGAATAAAAAACATCGAAAGGGTTGTCATTTAAAATATAGTGTTTCTGAAAGGCCACATTATCATTTTAATCCATAAAAAATTATGTTGTATTGTATTTTCAAAATTGTCAAAATGAGACCTTAATAAAAACAGAAAGTCGCATATTGCTTTGTGCACTACAAAAATTTAAGCGAATGGAATAAAAAAAGTATGTGGTAATGTTTCATTAGCTCAAAGCTTTTGTTTTAAACGCTCTCATAATATTGACCCTTGGCCTAGAAAAGGTCAAATGCATAGGAACAGTTCGACGTTGACTGGGCAAACGTCATTCGAACCGTTACACAGCGATTAACAACATTTATTTCAAAAAAGTTTTCGAAACATTGACCTCTGACCTTTAAAAACGATCAAATGATTAGTTTATATGCAATTTGAATGGGGAAGTTCCATGCCAAAACGATAAGAGTCATCTAACTAAATCTACAGAATTTAGACTTTCTCTTGGAAATTTTTCACCCTCAAAATCAATTTAAAATTATAATTATTCATTCTAATCATAGTTTTAACGATATATATTACTAAATTGGTGTTGAAACTTTATAAAAACAGCAGGAATAAATGCATTGGATTCTTATATAACTAAAATTTATTTGGTTTTTATTTAGTTACTAAATTAAATCCATTGTGAAATGTGTCTTCGGATGATTTTCATTAGTATCAATCAGTTACAATCAAATATTCAGTTCAACATCGGCCGTTCAAATGTTTTTCAAGTAGAAGTACGTAAACAAAACAAAATTATATACAATGCTCCAAGGCATACTTAAAAAGTTAAATCGCTTGGAGTTCTATCTGTGTCTACCACTGTTCTACTATGCAAATAGAAAGTAATTATTAGTCAATCTATTGCTAGAGTACCAATTAAGAAGTAACTAACATAAGTAATCAGTGATATTAGATGTAATGTACTACCAAACTTTGTAACGTAAAGATAGAGATGCTCATCTTCGGTCTCTCTAAAAAATAATCGTGAAACAGGATTTGACGCTATAATAGATGTTATTTAGAAATAAATTCGGTATTCATAATCAAATTGTGTAATATTCTAACATAACTGTATTGTACATAAATTCTCAATTGATGGAAATTAAAAGGATGAACTCATAACAAGAAGAGAAAAAATTCTTATGCTTGGGAATAAAATCTCCCGTTCAATTCTTGAAGTGGATGTTTATACTTTATTTCAGCAGCCATTTATTAAATCAGCAAAAAAAATGACACAGCAAACTGTTTAACTTGCATGGACATTTAGTAATTCATTCATCAACATTCTTCGACCAACAGACAAACTAATATACAAGAGTTGCACACAATGAATCTAAATTTGGAATTAAACCACAATTAAAAATGGTTTGTTTGAGAAGACATAATTTAACAAATTATGTCCGATTAATCAATCTACGAACAACTAGTTAAAGCTATTCAAAATTAATGAAGCCGCTATGGCAATTTTCTTAAATTCTGAACAAACATCTATCGCTATCGTTGCATGCAAATTTTTGAACAATAATCAGTCTAATAGTACAGTACATACTCATGCAAATTTGGTTAAGATGGGATAACTTATCTACAGACTTTGTTGAATAAGATCAAAATGTTTCAAGTGAAGCGTGGATTAGGTTCGTTTTTTCGGGCACTGTTTAATCAATCGCTTTAAGTTCCTGCCGAAAAATCGACGAGCTGCAATTTTTAAAAAAAATCTATATTTAGTCGAACTTTTCTTGAAACGTTATATACTATTCATTTACATTTAGTATTAAGTTATTACCGTATTCCCGATTAAAGCCAGTACTAAGCGTTTTAGAATCCTTCGACTTTTCCTTATCCCATTCCCGCTGTCCAGTGGTTGACTGGTTGCTAAACCGGTAAGGAGGACGTTTTCAAGTGTATCTACCGACAATTACTTGAGTCCCTTCTGCAATATCCACGGTCACCTTCTGGATCAATCGATTCCCATCAGCAAGCAACAGCTCTGTGTTGGAATCACAAGCAAAGCTAAAGGCTCAGGGGTAGACAGCCTATTCCGTTCTAATCAACAAACAACATCAAGTGAGTATGAATTAAAATCAGGTCAACGACAAATTAGTTTTAATAATAGATAACTGAATTCAACTTAGCGATTTCCATCTATCTCCCCTGGCATATTGCATGGCGTAGAGTCTACAGTCTACGCCATGCAATTGCAGTATTGCACATATTAGAGGTCTATGCCTTAATATGTGCAATACTGCAGTTGCATGGTGCTTCTGAATCTTGATTCCCACTTATTAACCAGAACAGCGGAGTTGAGTTTAGCTGCTTCAGATAAGTCTAGTAGATCCAAATTTCGGAAGGTCTTGAGCGTAAGCTTCATCCCTATCAATCGTACAGAAGCCTCTTTCCATTTTTCTTGCCTGCCTTGTGCATCTGTGACAGTAGTTTGTACTGCTCAGCGGTCTGCCGAAATATTGACAAAGGCCCTTGCCATCAGGCGAAGCGCAATTTCTGCAAATCACTGAGCAGTACAAGTACAGTCGCTGGATCTTGCAGCTCTCTTTTCAGATAGATCTCTTCGTTTTGTTGACACGTAAGCTTGTGGTATTCCGCAATGATCTCATCTTATCCTTCCATACATTGCAGTGGGCTTAAAAAAATAAAATATTTTTTTTAAAATTTGAGTCATGGAACAAGCTAGAACTTAGAACAGTCAATGTGAAAGACCTTCAGCATTTAAAGTCACAAAATATGCAATTTAAATAAAGCCAAACGGGGATTCATGAGTTGTCGAAAAAAAGTCCATGAACAAAAGTCATTGAAAACATGAGAAAATGTGTCCACAATTAAGGGAATAAATAGTATTACATCCACGATTAAAATAAAGCAATGAAAAAAGAAAGATACGTCTGAGAAAACCATTCTACAAATTAAAATGACTTTCCTGTTTAAATTCTCTCTTTGTAAATGAAAAATAGTTAAATTGAAATAAAATTGAAACAGACATGGAAAATCTTTCAGAGCAGACGAGCAATACTCGGTGACCGTTGTCAAATTAACTCGACAGTAAGGTTAGTCATACCTAAGATTGAAAGGAGTGGGTGGGTGTTGGTCAAAATTAACAATGGCGGCGATAAACGTGGCCTTGCTTTGTCTTGGGGCTTGCTTTTTTTGAAAATTACGTAGATCAAAAAACAAAAACTAAAAATGAATGTAGATCTATTTTTGCTTACTGTTGTGCAATGATCAAGTGTGAAGACAAATTAATTTTGAATAAAATTAATGAACTAAAAAAGGCCCTCTCAATCTCGTCACATTTCACAAGCTAGATGCAGATTTTACCATAATTGAAATTCAGAATAGAGT
>JAQGBQ010001466.1:0-11625 GCA_034698485.1 Vertagopus arboreus
CCTTTTTCTTTCTCCTTCACTTTCTTCACTCAATAACTTCTTTGCCTTGAATCTTCCTATAGATCATGTACATTTATCTATCTTGAAATGCATTTGTTATTCAGAATAATAATTTGTTCCGTATGTGACATTTGAATTTGGATATGCACATAAAATGCATAACTATCTTGAGAAAATAATTTTCTATATTTTTAATCTCACTATAATTATTTAATGTAGGACTACTTGCTAATTATGATTCAAAACATGTGTAAATTATGAGAAAGGAGTGAAGGAGCTTACTGGCATGATCTCGGCCAGATCATCAATGTTGGGATCCTTGGTGACCCCCACAGCCGCACTGTCCAAAGGAGGGACAACTGGTGGAGAAAGTAGCTTCCGATAACAAATTGAAGGAAAGTGAAGATCCAAGATAATTGAATTGTATACAGCCAGGCCCATCAAGACACCTATAGGGTCAAGACAAGTGCAATGAGTCCCCTTGACAGAAACTTTAAGCCCATTGTACAATCAGCTCATCGTAACTGCCATAAGTGATTCAGTTCAATCGAACCTTTAGTGTGTAAGAAAAAAGTTAAACAACCTACAATCTTACCCGCCTAGTACTCATACTGCCTTATTATATATTGTACAACAACAAGGGTGCGCTTCTTTGAAAATGCTGAAAGGTTCTTTCCTTGGAAGTTGCAAATAAAAACAGGAAAAGATATCAGGAACTTACTTCCTACCTACTTTCCTCTGAGGGTGATAACCTATATCAAGAGTCCAAGTAGCTGATGTTGGCGACTACCCTACTAGTTTCTCATTTTTATATATATCTCGATTCGCTTTTCTTAAAGAAGACACAAAACATAGTGGCTTTCATCTGAGATGAAAATGACTTTTCCTATTTCTACTTTGGAGGAAAAGATAGACTAAGGTGTGAGGGTGAAGGATGTGATGTGAAGTTTAGGCAGTCAGTAAATAAAGCAACAATACAACAAGAATGTAATCACCTATAAGATTATACTCCCGGAGACTTCCTTGTTGTGCCAGGCTAAACCAGTAGCACCGAGAGTTCGGGTAGTAGACAAACATCCCATATTCTGGCTGGCAAAATAAAATCACAAAATCACATTTTAGATCTTGCAATCCATAACCTTCTTCTTACCACACAATACATTCTCTCTATACGACCGCATGCAGAACCAGAGTTTATTATTAGTACTTTCCCCAAGCTCTAGGATTTCCTATTCAACTGCTTCTACTTCTATCTTCTTATATTTTTTTTTCTAGATTTTGTATTTCACTCCGTCCAGTGAAGCAGCTCAAGGGCTCGGAATATACAATACTTGGAAGGAAAATGGCAAAATTGACTGACATGCATAGATTGGCTGATCCTTCATCCCGTTCTTACATATATATACATTTTATACTTGCATCAAATTCCAACACCCATTTCTGTATTATGTGTTCACTGACGGATATAAAACTCTAGTGCCTACGACCCTTTAAACACCAGTGGTACATCTTCCCTTTTCTAAAAACTTCCTAAAGTTTTATTTCTATTACCTGCTTTCTCTCTACATGATTGGTTCTCTGGTATAGTCTCTAGAGTTTTGGGACATATGCCTATAATACCACTACTTACAAAAGTTTTCAATAGGGTGCAAACTGGATTATTCTTTTACTATTTTAAATCGAAGTAATTTATCACCCCAAAACCCTCTGTGAATTGCTTTTCACTTGATACAAATTTATATCTGAAATAATTTGAATATCAAATTTAAACCTTGTACATGCAGCTTCATTCTAATCTGAAAGACTATACATATATACAGCACAATTCATGTCTGAGATGGATTTTCAATACACCTGTAACATACCTGGAAAATGTCCCTTATGAGCAACAGGAACCATTCCTTGGTAAGGCCACCCATATCAAGGCCAGGTTCTCCGACAAATGAGACTCTTAATTTTTTCTTTAAGTCTTTTTGCTTTGATGCGATCTGTTGATTGCATAGAATAAAATTTATAACCACAAGTACAAAAAAACTGGTTTATGAGACAAAATGTACGATTACTTCTTTAAGTGAATCTGCCACAAGATAATTTCTTCTGACATTAATATTAAGAAAGAAAATATCGATTTGAGGGGTTTGATGTCTAGCGACTTTAGCAACGAGTGATCTTCTAGCGACGAGTATCATCTGATGCTCCGCGTCCTAATTCATAGAAATAATTTGAAAACGGAAATTCCATTCCATAAGGCTTTTCTAGAGATTCTTCTTAGGACTTGAATGGAATTGTACCTTAGTGAGAATAATGCGTTTGGCCACAATGCTCAGCATAAAGGGATATTGACAATAGGAGAACTGGCCAGGTCTCTCTGGACTTTGCCATCTCCAGTATTCTTGCATTAAGTCAACATGGTCCAGTGCACTGTTATAAAACTCGGAGTAGTGTAGCAAAGCCGGCTGACATCCATTGTTAGCAGCGTCTAAGTCATAAAAAAGGCAAAATATTAGTAGTCCGTTCATACACATGAAGGAGATATTGGTAACTCCTTGTGTCCATCCTTGACGACATCTCATTCTTTCTAAATGTCAAAGCATGTATTATATGGTAAACAGAGAAATCGTGTTGTTCATCTAACCCTTCCGATTCTGAACTATGAAACCACATTTCAAATACCACTTTCGATTAAATCGGTTCACTAGATTTTAAAAAATGAGCCTAAAAAATGAGCACATGAAAGTCAAAATAGAAAAGTTGAAAGACGGCCAGCCATGGAAAGTAATATTGTAACTTTCATATCTCATCTCATGCGTGAGTGCTGAAAAGGCTTCGGATCAAGATGGTTTGGTCAAATTTGGGTTTGACAGGATCTGGTGTATCTGTGAGCACGGCTGGCATTGCATTTACTTACGACACCCAGATTTTTAGCAATGACCTCCTAAAGTCTGATTCAGATTTGGTTTTCCAAGAAACTTTTTCCAACTAGGCTCACCAAGTCATTTGTCTCCCATGTCATAATGAAGGGGAAACCCACAACTTTCGCAGATTTAAGTATGCCTGCCACGCGGTGTCCAGAATATGGCAAATAGTTTTCGCAACTTTCACTCTTTGCTGGCCACAAAATCTAGGTTTCACTACTTCATCAATTTTAAATACTTCTCAAAGTTCGCGTGACGACAGATCTAGTGCATTCATACATTTTAAGCATTTCATCTACTATAGAAATGGGTTCTTTTCAAGTTTACAAGGGAACTTGTTCTTGTCACTCCCTCGTTTGTAGGATAAGATGTCCCATTTTTCCAATTTTTTTAACGGACATAAATTCTTTCTGATGTTGTAGTCCCTTAAATTTGAATGTCATTAAGTATTTAACCATTTGTAAAAATTGTAAATGGACATTTGAACGGGGTTTCTTGTTTGACTACGCTACTTTCTTTTTCAAGACAGAACAAATGAACTAGATGTATTTGAGACTATCTCAGACTAAAATAGATTCTTCCTTGCTTTTTAATCTTGAAAATTCTCTATCTATTTCATTAAAATTTACAGCCTACAGTTGTTATTTTTACACAAAATAGGGGGAAAAAATACACACGAACGATTATTTGTACCACAGGACGATATAGCTGTATGAAGATAAGAAAGCGAAATAGGAATGAATCATGCAACGTGATATAAAAAATAAAAGTCTGCACATAAAATTTATGTATTAGAAGTATATCTACTAGAGTTAAAGGCCTACTGCATTGATATAATTATATGTTTTGAAAAAAAAAACTCTGGAACAAGGAGTGCATGAAAAAAATTGACGGCTGAAGAAAGAGAGCGATTTCTCGGTTCGTTAGGAACTCAGAGATACGTAATCTCCAAGGGTCTTTATCAGCTGGTGCTCTACACGTTTAAGAACGATACTATTAAAGTATGGCAAATGGTTTGAATTACTTATTAGGGCCAAGACCCTTGCTGCAGCTGGAATCCACCATTTTGATTTCGAAAGAGGTGGCAAACTTCTATCAGCCGGGGGAAACTGTCTGATAGTTACGAATTGGGTTAATTGTCTGACGAGCATCCGAAGACGACTCACTTCCAACCTTTAAATGTAAGCAAAATGATTGTAAATTTTACATCTTTATGTGTCATTTTTGGCATTGAAAACAAGTTGTGGTAGAAAAAGGATTAAAGGAACGGTTGTAGTATTATTAAAAGTAATAAATGCGAGCTCACATTCGGAACCAGTGGACTAGCATTTGATGATCTGTATTGGGAAGAGATGTGACATGACGCAAAACATGGGCCAAGACCGTGTACGAAGATTGTGCAGCAAATATGGGATTTTGTAGAATTACGAACAAAGCTCGAACCTTATCTTTTGCATATAACCTAGAAACACATGTCCATAAGAATATTACGTAATGTATAATGCATGAGAAAATGATAACTGTGATTATTATTTGCAAATTTTAGCTGAATGTAGTAGTAGTGGTAGTAGAAATAGTAACTCATACGTCTAGATTCTATACATATAAAGCTAAACAATGCATGCAATCAATGCAATCAAGTTACACAAGTTAGTGTGTTGGAAATGGTCTCGTCCGCTCAAATAAAATCTCAATTGGAACAACCGAACTAATAAGATATGCAGAGTTTAATTAAATAATAAATCAATACCAAGGTTTATCCTCACATGGCCATTAATCAAGCCAATATTCATACGGACGTAATACAATATTCTGTCTGAACCTATTTGAATGGCTTCTAAAACTTGGCACTTACAACAGTGCTTGAAATTAGAGAAAAGCGAGCTAGAAGATTGAACTCTATTTAATGGGGCGACGTTATTTAGAGCTACTAAATATCTGTTTGAAGACCTCGCTAAATTTTGGCTTTTCGTCACCTCATACACTAAGCTGCTAAAAGGACCGTTCCTAACTTCTTCTCACTCACCTTTTCTATATAGGTATTCAATTTATTCGAAATGAAACATATAGTTGGGTGGATGAGATTTCCATAGAATAGATACAAGGAAGCAAATCCAATTGAAACCATTTTTTATCACATTAGTTTAAAGGGGCAGGCTCCTTGTCGTTTTGTCTCAACAATTTTATAAGTGGCAAATTCTGGAGAATAGACGATAGACTATTCCATCGCAGAGGAAAAAGAATATAAACGAGTATTGATCCGGGGCTACAAAGAAACTACAAGATTGAATAGGGGGTACCTTTTTTCTCTGTTATGTACACTACAGGAAAGACTGGGAAATTGAAGGTGAATATATCGTGAACCCTTGTACATTTTTCTGAGCCAACTCTTCTTTTTCTTAGGTTTGGACGACTTCAAAAACTAAATTTCACTTGCGTCTCTTTTCTTGCATCTGGGGGGATTTTATTTTAATCCCGAATCCAACAAAAAAGGTTTAATTCTATGAGAGACTCAGTGTTTGCACATTGATCAACTGCTTCATTCTTCTAAAGAATCTTATATACCTACATATATATACTGACTTATCTACTTCTTAAGTTCCTAGCTCGGCATCCTCATCGTATAAAAATTATTCCTTCAGATCACGAATCTCAAACCATCCAATTCGGTTGAACGCAATCAATATTGACGGGTGGGAAGGTGTTTCACCGGTAATCCTGCACAATACTTTCTCCAAGCTTCATATAATTTTTGAAAAGATAACTGACTAGCTCAAGTAACCAAGCTCTGCACAACAAGCAAGGATGTCTGAAGTTGAATTTTTCACTCTACCACAATCTACTGTACCAACAAGTTGTGAACAAAATAATATTTAGCTATAAGCACCTACCATTGCATGAAAGAGAATCAAATGAAAAGTTCACTTACTTTTGTTTATCATCTAATAAAGCATTGACGACGGATTTAAGTACAGTCTTATGTACCACGGAATGCTGAAAACAAAACCAAACCATAGACACGAGGCTAACAAATGACCAATGCTAATCTTCTTTTTATTCTGCATTCATAATAGGGCGACGTACCGAATTTCGAAGAGCGTCATTTATGGAGTAAACCAATTCCATATTAAGCTCAGCCTCTTCTATAAAAGTCATATCCCTGGAGAGATCATTCTGCGATCCGTTTGTGGCCGTTTGCTGTAAAATTTTATTTTGAGCCCACCCTGCTCCATTAGTCATTTCTACTTGATTATCTTTTGAAGCTGGAATACATACTTTGAATGTAGCGCAGATATTTGCATACGACTCAAAAGTCCTCGAGTAGAATCGCATTAAATTGCTATAATTTCCCGTCTGGGTAGCTTGACTCACTGCTTGCCTAGTTTAAGTTTAAAAACCCTTATTACTTAGTCATACTTTCACTCTGCAGCTTCTAATTAAAGCGTATAATATAGACGTTATAATTATAGTGCAACGAAATCGAAAGAGACGAAAGGAAACTATTTGATTGCTAAGTGATCTTCGTTTTTCTATTAACAAAAGTTTACATGAAAATTCGAAACTTTTGCTGGATCTATTTTGTCTACACAATAACATGTAAAATTATGATGGAATGTGTGGTATTGGAGAAAGAGGTAAAGTCTATACTAATTGAATTGGTGGGTAATGAGCAAATTCCATGAGATAACATGCTACTTACAAAAATTCTTCCCGACTGGTTTGAGCCTGGGGGTAGGTCGGAGGTAGAACCATTCCATTATCATTCATCCCAGAACCAAGCCGAAGAATTGAGCCGTCGTCTCCAGGGCTCCCGTCGTATCTTATTTCGTGGTCCTGGAATTAATTCACACTCCGATAAAATTTTACAATACTCATCCAACTAATTGAATGACCATGGGAAAACAACAATCCTTTCTATCTTTACTATTCTTGATTTTAATTAAATTTAATGTGCACAATACATAAACTAGTACAACACTATTCCATTATATGACCAAACTAATCCACTCGTAAGCCGACACCTACATACATACACATAATTAATAAACCTTTACTTACTAAAAAAAACATTTAGTCAACAAAAACTAAACTCTCATTATTGACAGGAGCAAATCACTAATTTACAACAAGTTCATTCATTCGAATAACGAAATGTCTCTAAATAATATAATTAAATATACAACCAACGTTGGTCCATGTCAAAGTTAGAAACTAGAGTTAAACCACCACAAGCCACTTCATTAAGTTTTTTATTGAATATAATAATTGGTAACTTGAATGTTTTCCCTAAACTTTGTCAAGTGAATTTTAAATTTATTGTCTTTAAAAAGATAGAATCGATTTTATTTGCCACTATAGGCATATTATGGTTCAATATTAATAGCCTACCTTGTTCTACCTATTTAATCGACTTATGGGAGAGGAACGTCTAATCTTATCGGTTATACAGTCCATAGCATATTGTAGATTTAAATGAAAAATAAAGATTACTTTGGAAATTGGAGGTAGAGATGTACAGGAAGTTGTTGATCCTGGACGGATCATAATTCCATGGACATCAGGCACTCCTACGCTTACACCTCCCAGTCTACCTACCATCAAGCTCCCGATATTTCCTGCTCCATCCTGTAATCGAAAAAAAACATCAGTTTTATCCCCTAAAATAATCACTGATTATATAATATTTATATATTACCAATACTTTGAAAGTAAAAAAAAATAGTAAGTTTGTTTTGTTTTGACAGATGTGTATTGGATTTTTTTTTTTTAAATCTAATTGTAGACAACTTGAAAAAATTTTTTAAAAAGGAATAAATATTATTTTCTATGTTTTCTTTAAATCAGTCAGAAAGTTTGGAAATGAAGAAAATGTTGATATTTCATATGAACAATCAACAAAATATTGAGATGAACGTGTGCCCTGAGTACGAAACAGTTCAACCTGATTTGTCAGATGATATGAGGAATATGAATAAGAAGTTTGCCAGGAAGTAATACATGACATTTCAAAAGCCAACTATTATATTCTATTCTAGCCATTAAAAATTGAAAATCAATAATCTCGTTCAATACTTCATATTTATTTTGTTGGTCGATTGAAAATTGCAAAATTACTGAACAGGCTTACCCATTTTATTTCCTTTCAAAGAAATATTCTATATTATTTATTCAAACTTACCTATATAATCATCAGGATAAAAATCGACAAACTCTAAATGGCCAAATGGCCTACATTCTTATAATATCAAGGTTTCGGGACAATTTCCACTCCGTTATTAATTTTATCCATTTGTGCGACAACTACAAATTTTCTAATTGTTGCTTTTCTCTACAGGATAACATATTTAAACATATAGTTTAACTCGGGATTAACGCATCCACAAAAAAAATCGATACCAAAAAAACACCCGGAGCACAGGAAAAATCGAATGACCTTCAAGAGCACCCATTAAAAATATACCCTTGCTTGCAGTGTTTTAAAATTCCAATTTCCTTTTGCAACGACCTTCATATCGATAAATCTCGTCTAGTTTTATCATACAAATCGTAACCTTTCTGATTAATCAGTTGCATTGACATACCTTTCATATTTTTTTAAAAAGAAACTTTAAAAACATATTCCGTAAAAAAATCCACTATGAAAATTTTAAAATGTACAAACTCATGTTTCCAGAAATAAAGCATTGAACTAAAATGAGAAAACCGAAATGCAGCAAAGTGCATTTTCTGATTTTGAGCTTAATATATTTGACATTCTTAATTGACAAAACAAAATGTCGTTCATCTCAAACATGCACGAAATAAATACTCTTCAATATGTGTACGCTAATTTCCTTTGTGATAGTGAATATCATTTTAAGCGAAGCCCCAAAAACTAAAAGCGAATAAATAAGAGGCCACAAAATACATAAACAAAACATTATTTTCCTTTCCGTTATTCCTTGTTTTCATCGATACTTGAGTACCATAATAATCATTATCCGGCACCACGAGTCAGGGTTTAATTCCCTACAATTAAAAACAAGGTAATGCAACAGCACCTTTCATCAAAGTAACACAAATAAGATAGTTATTAGGAGTAGCATAAGCCTGGCTCATTGACCTTTACACAAAGCTATTTTTATTTTCCGTTGCGGTTCTTTCTCTCGTTGATATGGATTAGTCACTAATCATTAGTGCAACACAATACTCTGAATCTGAAAGGACAAAAGCTTAACCTTGAAATTAATTACTGATCTATGATTAATACTATGTTCAACCGAATGTAGGTTGCTAATCAAAATGTACGGCCGTTTACGACCATTTTTCTTTCGTGATGAATTCGCTTGCCATAAAATTTTTGAAAGAATAGGCTGATATAAAAATCGATATTTTATAGTACACATATATTTTATGAAATGTGAATCATTCCTACTCCATAAAGATTTATCATAAGCGTTGTTTTTGTTTCATCAAATAAGTATATACTTTATGTTTGTTTTCTATTGTTAAACGATATTATTAAACTGTTTTTTTGGGAATTGTCTATTTCTCCGTTCGCTCTAGCTCTAGGAAACTAACTTTTTGAAATTCTATCTTCAAAAATCAGTTTAAAGGGTTGAGCAGACGGACGAGTTTCGAAGATGGGGAAAATCGGTCCCACAAAATCAGCACGTACATTTGAGGCCAATATATTTTTAGAACTATGTTTACTATTGCAAAGAAGATTTTTAAAACAAATAGCTTCAAATTATCGTTCCATTTAAATTAAAACAATTTTTAAAAAATATATAATTCAGCTCTTCATGCTTGAACAAAGAAAATGGTGTACATATGATCTTCTACCAGTTGTTTCTGTGTTATTAGGAAAAACGAGATTAAAATAACATTATTGAACTTTTTCTAGTTGCGAATTGCGTGATAAATGACTATTTGGAGAATGCAACATTAGACAAATGAAATGTAAAAGTTGAACATACAACAATCGGTAGTCTCAAATGTCGGAGAGGGTCCCCGGTACTTGAAGGTACAGCTCGAAGTTGTGCCTCTTGGTGATTATACGTCGCGCCACAATATGGACACACAAGTCTACGTCGACCTTCCACGCTTTTACTCAGCGTCACAGTAACATGGCAAGATGGACACGTCACACTATCACTTCTAGAAGAATTTGTCGCTTTTCCAAGTCCGCTGGGGCCGTCTCGAACATTCCTAGAAATGCTGTGTTCATCTGCATGCAAGGAATCAGTCATTACAAGTGCAGGTCTCTGAAAATACAATAATTTTGGACATGAAATCATTTAAATACAATGGATAAATTTAGATTAGTTTTTTTTTTCAAAAAATCTGTAAAACTAACCAAAACGATGAGACGAGGGAGCGGAGGGAAAATAAGTTCCCAGTTCCAAGAGGATGGATCCATTTTCAAATTTAATACTCTAAATCATTCGCTGTATTCGCGTCTTTACATCCGTTACGTTATTAACATTTTCTAACAACATATATATAACAATTCGATTCTAGGAAATTTGTTTTTTTTTTTAATTTTTACACTGTTAGTCACACTGGTGCTTGAAACTGAAATGTTTGATGACACTTAGGAAACTCTATTTGTTCCGTTTTACAGAGTTGACCCTGGGATCTCGGTGTGTTGTCTTGTCTGCTGCCTAGCCAACAGGCCGAAATGGTATTCTGATGTTCCAGTATGCCTTTCCCTGCAAAATAATGTCGTCGTTCGTAACCGATGGCATTTGAACATTTGCATTACTACCTAACATTACAGGTAAATTCTTCCATCATGTGGTAATATAAAAACTATTCTCACAGCGGCGTATTTTCCATCGTATTTACTTGTCGCCATTGTTGAACTTGTACGCATATATGGAGTAGGTTAATGTTAAATTTAATTGATGTTTTAAATTTTTTGGTTAGTGCCAGCCCTGGCCCACGAGCGCATGAATGACAATTGGTAAGCCTGCACTATGGTACTGTTAATATATAAGTAAATAGCGATTAAACCTATTGCAAAGACAGTTACACACACATACATGTAGCAACTTGAACATTACTTCCATTAAACATTGGCAAGGACAAAGCTGTTGAAGTTATTGACAAGCAATTTTAGGGCCAAGGCAGTCTTTCTCTGACAACATGGCACTTTCCCCAAGCAACATTCCAGTTGCCAGTGGATTGAGTTCTCGGTCTTTGCTTGGCCATTTTATAGTATCGCCTGTTGAGAGAGTTGAATTTCATCAATAAATTCTTATCCTGCCTTTCAATAATTCATGCGGATTCCTTTAGTTTCATTAGCAAGGATATTAGCTTCCAACCCTTGTACTTTCAGCCTGTATCGATTCCCAACTTTTCAACTTTGTCGGAACTATCGGATTTATGAAACAGCTGCCATCGTATTTTAAAATTCAATGCCTGCAAATAGCTCGCTCGCCCTTTCTGTCTAATAAACGGTAGATCACAAACCAAATCTTTGCATAGACAATATTGGTTGGCCGACATTCGCTATCTTACATATCATCATCTAAAGGCCTCTCTCATTTTATTATAAGGAGACAGTGTAGTATCGAGAAATCACCTAATTTGCATGACTGCATTCCCCACAAATCCCTATGGGCTTACTATTTATGACTAGAACATCTTCTGCCAGAGTCAGCCCGATAGTATTTGAACAAAGGATTGAAAGGGCTTGCTGAATTACTATTACCCTCCGTATGTA
>JAQGBQ010001467.1:0-11624 GCA_034698485.1 Vertagopus arboreus
TCGAATACACACACTTTCGGGAAAATCAATTTTTTGAACATCCACACTGATGCCTATGACCAATTATTGTTACTCTATTTTGATAGTATTTGATTCATTAAATCATTACAATTTACAAATAGGTTCACTATATCCTTAATGAATTGGTGATGGGAGGAATGGTCCAGGAGACAAACATGACAGAAATATTTACTCGTATCGACGAGCAAAACAAATTAGAACGTCAAGAGGTTGGTTATTTAATATTCAATTACAAAAAAATTTCATATTACGTTAGGTTTGAATTTGTTTAACGAGAGTGATATTTGACTACAGTCATTTAAAAGTGTTTATTAACTTAAACGTTAACATTTAAAATCAATGAAGGTGATAATCAACTTTCTTTTTTGTATTTTTTTAGGCTGGTCTATCCGCAGCTCCTGCCCGAGCTGTATCTGCAGTTAAAAATATGAACATGAATATCTCGCAGCAAATTAAAGATATTAAACTTCCGGATTTGCCTCAAGCAATCAAGGACTTGAAATTTTAAAGAAAAGTCTGGCATCGTTGATCGGCTGAAGTCCGTCAATATGCGACCAAGAGCTCGTTAATTGATTACTGTTTTTGCATTTATTCCGTAGTTATTTGATTAGTACCAAATTTGTGACAGTTTTAAGAATTTCGGCAATGATAATCAATAATGTTTGTACTCGATTTAAGAAAATATTTTGATGTTTTACGAAAAATAAATTATTACAAACGTCTTTCCGATTTAATGGCATTTTCTCATGAACCAAAAATTTGGGTGACATTTTTACCATTTGTGGCTACATATGAAAATAGATTTTGCTCTGGTTCACGTGAAGCCTTGACTAGTTCAAGTTCAATGGTTTTAATTGTTACCTTTTTTTGCATGAAAAGAAGGGAGTTCTTGTGTACTTCTATTTCAGAAACAATGCGGAAAACTCTGCTTAAAAAATTAAATTTTCGAGAACACGATCTAAAAAGACTTTCGATTATGGAAAAAATTATTTCCTTCCCTAATAAACGCGAAACTAGCCAAGTAAGACTACGATAATAAATTATTGCGCTGATCTCATCCATTTTAATAATTGAAATCAAGCTGAGTGAAAGAAGGGGATGTTAACAAAGAATACGTATACGTAGCTTTACGAAAACTAGATTTTTTACTTGATTTTTCAGTAAAATGTCCATGTCTGTTAACAGTTGAAACGTAGCATGTTGTTGTTAATGTTCACTATACAATCCTTTTAAAATCTTCTATACAACCCTGTTTCAAATACAATCTACATGGTGAAAGTATTGCATGCTAGATATCTCTAGAGATGTATGCATGGACATTCTGCCCGTTTTTGACTTCACAAATCCTAGAAAATACAATCCATCCATCTTTTCTCTCCTGTGTTCCATGTTTCGTGTCTTTGAGACATAAATTCGCACACTTGGTGTAAAGAATGTCATTATGATGAAAGAAAGGCTGGACATTCCAAAGGAAGATAAAATATTATCTAATCTTTTATACAACCTAGAGCCTCAGCCACTCACAATTTCTCTCTTGAGTATATTTTTTAGTCTGATTTGAAGAGAAATTACTAAACTATTGTTCGTCAGTCAGTATAAAAAGGCGTGAAAGCTCACTCACATTTTGTTAACGCCTTGTCTGTTTTTTGAGACCAACCAAATTGAGATTTTATTTTGGAAAGTACTAATTAGTGAATTTATGATTCAATCAAATGACGACTTTCATTGGCAACCCAACATCTTGGAACGTTTCGAATTAAAAATGTTTAAAAAAAAGTCAACAGAATTTAAGAAAGGTTGAATTTTCTTAAACGGATTAGCTCTCTTTGATTTACCCACATTTAGATAAGTTACCTAATTGTCTTTCTTAAAGCTCGGATTATCTTAGCATTTTAATATCGACTACTAAAGAAGAACGCAGTCAAAGCTATGAAATTTTTTTTCGTAATGTTTAATTTTTGTTTATAGATCATCGGTTACTTTTATTTCGATCATTATTAATCTTTATACTTCGTATATCCTGAATCAACAGAGTGAGTTAGATCTAGAGAAAGTACTTTTCTTTTAAATATAAATAATCCAAACTAGAAGCAGTTTTTTTTAGGTCAAGCTTCCTTAGGCTTGGATTCTGAACTCTCAGTGAAATCTTTATGCTGTATGTTCCAAAGCAGAAGGTCCGTATTGCGTGTTTCTAGTAATTTTGGCCTTTTCACACATAGATTTCTATTCCACCCTTTTGACACTATAATATATAGAAATAAAACAATGGGAGAGCTAATGTTAAATGTATAAGGCATATAAATATCAAACCTTTCTCTTTTTCTATGGTCTACAAAATAAAGCCCGTGTGCTTTCTTTCTGGAAAGACGATGCTAACTTGTACGTTTCTTTTAAAATGTAAGACCACAGACCACTATACCACTGAAACTACCACCAAGACTTACCACTTCTTCAGTGTACAAAACTAAGACGGTTATGTTGGTTTGGTTTTGTGGCTCTGAATCCTTCAGCCTCTTTGAAAACCTCCTTTCTCCTCGTTACTTTCACCCTGGTTTATCCTTATTCTTCTTTACACAAGCCATCACCACCGACCACTACATACTTCTAAACAGGCCAAACCAAACCACAGCAGCATATCAAGATCACTATGAAATACAACAAACAATGCATATCCTATAATACACAGAACTATATTTTTGGAAGAAGTAAAAAACTTGAAACCAATATCTTTAAAGCCTAAACTGGTTAAAATAATTACTAAGCTAAAGCACCCATCTGGTACGTCAAGTCTCAAGTATTTGTTCGGTATTGGATATATATAAATATAAGAACCTACCTAATTACCTATATACTTCTTTTCATCTTGTTCTCTCTGGAGAAAGAGTGTATAGTCTATATATTGTAGTAGATCGTATTCGTGTAGCAGTGGTGTTTGTGGTCTTGGGAAAATGCATGTTTTACCACAAAGTAAAAGTGATGATCTCAAGGCAGAATATTTCTCAACGTTTTTTTTTCCTTTCTCCGTAGTCTGGAATTGTCTGGTACTTGATGTTGATGTTAAACCAGAATATAAGACTACAATTTACACAGAACATCACAAATTTATAAATGGTTTTGAAGTAAAGACCAAAAGATTTCAAGATTCATTGTGCATGAGTAATTTTAACTATATTCTCCCATGAAGTAAATATATTAGTGCTAGATATACAAATACAGAAGCTGGATTTGTTTTATATGTTTACAAAGACATGATCAATTCAGTGGAGATAGGATTTCATACAAGAAGTGAAGCATTAGAGAAAGTGCTCATCAAGCTGGGTCGTATTCCCTTATTCTAAATCATCCTTTCTTTCTAGTGTTAACGAGAAAGCATTCCTCACTAAAGTGATACTGCGATAATGTGTGTAGTATCACTTTCAAAGCTGGAAAATCTGTTACTTCGATTTAAAGCACCAGTTTATGGTAAACTATCATCTTGGAAATCAGGTCAAAAAACTGTTGTTCTATTTTGTTGGATGAATCTACGAAATATCATTTTGCGAAAATAATCCAAATTACAAAATCAACCAACAAATTTGTATTATTGTAAACAGCATCTTAAACGAAGTTCTAAACTTCGTAACCAATCTAGAAATATAATATACACACTGCAGACAATAAAACATCAAAACCTTGTACATATAGACTAGTTTTTGCATTTTTTGTAAGGGATTTTATGTATGAAAAAATTAATTTATCTATGTGACATGTGACCCCTAAAACACACCCATTCATTAGAGCCTTAAGTAATTTAAGGATCCACATTGATTATTATGACACTATAAAACTGGACATACAAGATACGGGTGCAAGAGACCTGCTTGTAAATAGTGAATAATAACCGTTGCGGTACATTTACTTAAAACGCCACTATAGTAATAAACATCCACCACATAAGCTAACTATAGACATGATTTAAAAGTCAGAGTAATTATCCCAAGGCTATAAATGAATAGATCTTTGTCGAATGTTGAATAGTAAACAAACACAAACAAACTAAATCGCCACGTGCCTTGTGAAGAAATTTTTGTCGAGTAATGAATCTAAAATTCAATTTCATTCTTCAATGTAAGTTGTAAAACCAACTTTCACTCCCCTTCAAGCATTTTAGCTGATTTAACTTTTCCCAGGGTTCAAAAACCAAATGGCTAATAAGGAAGAAACTCTTATATTTTCAGTTCTCTGATCTAAAATCCAGAGTAACCCTATCCTATAGGCACAGAAGAGTCACTTGAGATACTTGAATCATTTTGAATCAGCTTCCGTTTTAAGTATGCAGCTCTCATTTCTATGTTATAGGTACTTTCAACTACTTTCATTCAAGCAGCATCAGCTAACAAAGTGAAGTGTCAAGGGTCTCTTCTCGTTGTTCTATAGGAAATGATCCGTGTAAATTAAAAAGACAAAACATGTTATTTACTTTTGAAAACGCCTAACGTCTAGCTAGTTAGCATGGTATATTTTCTTAACTTTTTAGTAGTTCAAAGTGTTCATAAAAGTCCAAGTGATCCAAATTTCAGGAAAGGGGCACTAATCTTAAGAGCTAAACTTGTAAATTTGTAAATATAGTTTGTATATTCTGCTAAAGAAGTGTTCCCTTCTCAATTCCTAAAGCACCCTACTCTCCGAAAACTTTTCATTGCCCCATTTCCTTTACATCAGAAGTTTGAAATACTTGGTAAGGAAGAACTGCTAGCCCTGGTTACTGGTCAGGCAATGCAAGGACCATAATAATGGGATGATTTTGAGACAGCCTGGCAAAGAATAGATTACGGCTTTTTGTGAACTCTTCTCAGAAGACTACAGATAATTTAATATGTGACGGACTGTAAATGTTACAGCTTTAAAGGATCTTGGCCTCTGAGTCTTTGTAATACCTGATACTTGATGATGAGATTGGATCCCCTCGGATTTTACAATCCTTTCCTTCTGCTCAGATTAATTCTTATCTAGAAAGTTCAGGAATTGTAAGCATAAATCTAGCAGACTCTACAAAACCTCTTCTGATACTCGTGCTAATAGTTTCCTTTAAGTAAAGCAACAAAACCTTGTAGGATATACATATAAATGTATCATTCATTCGACATAGCCATCTAAACTTGGAACCGAACTGTTGACTGCTGTATATGAATATACTCCAATGAAGAAGCGAAAAATCTTGGAAATTATTTAACAAGTGTTTAAATATAACTTTTTTCTAATATGTGTAGATAGTTCACGCAGTAGGTTCAGAATGTCAAAATATCAAAAACAAATTCCAAACCTATGAACCATATTTAATGGTGGTGAAAGGAAAACAATTTCACACTAGAAACATTCTCTAATCAACAACAAACATGCAAGGCATCTCAAGGATAAATTATTACTGACATAGTCTTCCATTTCAGCTAATTTAACCGCAGGTTTTTACTAAGGGTTGAAGTGAAAGTAAGCAAGAAGTTTATGGAAGCAATGAAAATGAAATGGAACAACATCTATTTTCAAAAATACATAGGATGTTTCGAGAATAGGGTGAAAATACAAAGTACAGTCAATTTGGGTTGAACTCAAATCGTATATATGTATTGACTCGTCCATACACCATGCTTTTATAGAATTAGATGGAATAAAAATGGGCGTGACTCTATGAGGTGTCACTAATCGAAATTAGAAACACTTTTTGTCTTATGCTTGGTTTTGTAAAACATGGTCTAGTTACTAAAGACTACTACGATTAGGTACTAAATTTTTTTTACATGAATTTCAAAATCCAATATACCAAAATGTTCGAAATTTAATGCTGATTACGAATATGTAAACAGATGCCCACGTCGTCTATCCAGTTTTTGAGATAATTACCGAAAACTGCGAAAAAAATCCAAAAAATCTCGAAAACTCAGTTTTTTTAGACTTTGAGCCACTATAACTTTTTAGTGAATTTTTTTATGTTGAAATTATAAAAGCAAAAATCGTTGCCATTTTTTATTCATAAATACCGACTTTGCATACATTTAATCTTCTAGAATATCTTCATATTTGTATCAATGGTTCCAATTTTTTTCTTATTTAAAATGTAAATTGTGAGATTTTACCTATTGATCGAAATAAAACGACAACCCCGTTTATGCATCAAACTTCTTTGAACTTGTAAAGTCTTTAGGTTGATGCATTACATTTTTATGGACCATCACCTAAAATGCTCGTTTGTAGACGATATGAGACAAGTAATAGAGATTTTCTTGAAGCAAGTTTGTTTGCCTCGCAATTAAATCAAATATTTTCTGAAAGGTTTGATGTTCCCAACTCGAGGGTCAAGAGATCAAACATGAATCATAAGACCTAGATGAGAATGTCAAGACGTTTGTCTTTTTCCATTTGAGTTTAAATAGTTTTACTTTTAATTACAAAATATTGTCCGTATCTGTAACTTTAGGAATATGCTGACTTTGTATACTAGTTGAATAATACTTTCATTTTATTTTTATTACCTACGCCTTTCCCCATCCGTTTATCGTCTATAAAGGTGATTTATATTTAAAAGTTTTAACACATTTATGACCATGGAGAAAGTAGATTTTCGGATTTTATCAAATGTCTTTTTTACACATGGTATAATATAGGTAGTACAGGGATTTAATTTATTGCTAGAAGATTTATACTATTATTATTCTGCTAAGTTGTTGGGCGGTTTGATGATGGCTTTAAAACACAAAGTATTTTTGGACTGCCAAAATCTGCCATGGTAAAACCTACAGCAAAATAGAAACGGTACACAACAATAATGACTGGAATTAATTTATCAAATATTACTGCACAATTCATTGTCTTCAATAAATGTATTTGTAAACATTGTAACATTGGTTGATTCCTCTGTAATTAAACTATTGTGAAATTCTCACTTTCGCTTTTACTATGTTAAACACTTTTTCATTGATCGGTATAAAAGTATGCATAATATGTATGTTTAGAAACTAATTAAATACATTCTTTGTACTTGTCAAATAAATCGAACTCTCGGATGACATATACTCGTTAATTTTTGGAATCAATAAAAACGGTTTTGTGACAAATTTTCTTTACAAAAAAGTCTACAAATTTGATATTTCTAATACTACAAGTCCAATATTTACAAGTCTACAAATGAGTTTATCACAACGTAACAATTTTAATACCTCATTCTGATTTCTCTATCGTAAGAAAATTCGAAGATAGTGGAACACAGATTCTGTATTTTAATACATTTTAATACTACATTACTCCACGCTTATGTTCCCTTTTTCCTGTTGTACACTAATGAAATAGCGTTGGAAGCTTTTAGTTTATTCTAGATTGATATTATACAGCTTTATAGAAAATTGTACCTAGTTTGGAGTTTCAGAGTTTCTAAAGTGAAATACGGTTTGTATTAATATTTCTCTCTGCAGGGTTTCGAAATGAGATGACATGTTCTCATTTAGCAGATTCTAACTCCAGCTTTGAGCATAATCCATTCATATGTCCTCAGACTCATACGGGTTCATAGCTTTACATGTATATAGCATCGTAATTCAAACGAATTTCATGGATTCCCTATAAGTCACTAGAAAGTGCACTAAAAGCACCAAACTAGCATATGAAATTAAATCTCAAATAATTATTTTATGATACAAGAAACAGTGTGCCAACCAGCATCTATTCTCGAAAACTAAAGGCCTCTTCATCCGAAATGTTTACATTGTATATGCAAATTAAGTTGTCTAGAACCTTTGCAACTGGCTTATTGTTAATTATTAGCATTATTAGCATACTATATTCTTGTCTCAAACATGAATCTAGATTGCCATCAACCATGAAGATGATGTGTCTATATTATTCATTTGAAATCAAGTACATTTAATCAACAATCTCTACAAAGCAAGTCACATCTGAAAAATTTTGCTAATGTACACAACTAAAGAATTCCAGCAGAATCTTCCATCTTTTAATCCTGTTTGTTCGGAAAGTCCAGAGTAATTTAAAAATTCAAATGATTAATTTACAATCCAGTATTACCTATTAAATAGGTAGACAATTGAAATGGAAAGTTACTGCGGCTTGTTTTTTAAATTAATATTTTATGAGTTATCAATTATTATTTTAGATTTGATATACTAAAAGACAATATGACAATTGAATTACTTTGTACAACTTTCCCTTTTTTAGTTCATTCTATTTAGTATATGCTTTGAAACATTGGTGTGGTTTTAATCTACATCGGCTAATTTGAAAGTGAATTAAAAAGTTTAAATTTTTTGTCGCAACTGTAGCTTTAAAGCTATTTATAACAATCAGATTGAAGAAAGAACTATAAAAATTAAATCCTACATTCTGGATATATACAAATCCAGTTGGACAAAGTTGAGATTATTGTGACGAATGTAAAAGGGAATCAATAATTTTGTCAAGGTAAGAAAACGTTGTTAAGTTTGATATACTTTTCCTGCTGTATTTATTGTTAGTTCTTTAGAATATTTTCATACGTAACTAGTATTGAAAGATTTGGCTGAGAGTTTTCTACCAATGAAAGATGAAATATTTATTTTTTAAAGGAAAATGAAATTTAAACAATTATAAATTCTTTGTCAAAAATAGTTCGACAAGACAACCAGATTAGGAAAAGTCACATTATCTCCACATTTTTCTGTCCACCTTCTCACTTTTTTCAGCTATTTACAAATTACAGGCTAGCAAAGAGTATAGAAAAAATTGTTGCCTTCGACTCTATATCGCGAGACCTGAGTTTGAGATTAAAGGGAAGAAGAAAAGCCAAAGTGACTAACGCAAATGGCGCAAAGGCTAATAGTAATTGTTGATAGACTGAAGAGCCAACCAAAGACTTATGCTATTACTCGGGGAAATAATCCGATGTCAAATGTAGAGGTAACAAAGTGGGATTTTTTTAGATAGACAATGGCCGGGTGTGGTGATGAGTTTGTGAGAACTGAAAAGTCAAGGAGTCCATGTAGAGCTTATTTGTCACGGACACTCAGGCCTCTAGAAAAATCTTTGCCATTTCTTATATTTCTTTGTCTCCTGGGGAATTAGCTAGCGAGTGTGGACTGACTCACTGTGAAGCTAAGGAGGGACAAAAACTAACTCTCAAAGTCAGCAGTCTTTCTACCATTTTCTTGTAATTTCACCCGTTTCACAAATGTCAGAAAAGAAGGAAGAAAAATTAGATTTTTTACTTCTATGTTCTGGATTAGGTTGGACTTTTTTTTAAAGGAATGCTGGAATGATGTGTCGAGTTAATCTATCTGTGTGTACTTGATAGCTGGATAGGACGGTATAATGATAATAACTAAGACGAAGAATTTATATAATTCAAGTTGGAATGAAGCTGTCCAACACAACTATCTGCGTAGTTAATTCTATAATCACAAAGTTTTACTAACAAGTGGTTTACTTTTCGTTCCTTATGCACAACTCTAGTAAAGTGCCATTCTATAAATATTTCTGAGAGATTTTAAAGCACCTCCAAAATCTCCATTAAGAATTCTTATTCTTAACTGTCCACATAATAGCAAAGTGACAGTAAGGTTATTTATGAATGTAAGTCAAAAAGCGATAAAAAGGTTGATTTGGTCGGTCAGTATACAGTCTAATAATATCTCTTATAAGAATTGTTATCTATGTTACTCTTTCATGAAATATTTTTTTTATTATCTGCAAACTTTACGATTCTGCATTATGTTTTGTCAGAACTTGATATACTAATTTTGAATTGGACCATTAAATGACACAATATGTTTGTAAATCCTGTAAATGGATCATTTAAATGATAAATAATACATTTCATTCATCATTCACAATTCAGATTACTGAACTCAAGGGATGCGGAAATTGAAAATTTTTTCCGCAATGGCTATATCTTGTAACATAATGAACACGAAATACGGTGACATTCTGACGGTGTCATAGGAAGGAAGTTAGGATCACTTGTGAAGGGATGAGTTGATGAGCACGATGCCATTGTCATTCTTCTGCTGCTGTTTAGACTGTCGAGGACAGGGACAGAAGCCATTCATAAAATCATAATGTCAAGTCGAATGATATTAATATAAATAGAGTAGGTGTGCTTTATAAACCATTATATAACTTTGTCTTTGTATCATTAACATGAAACATGAACAATGCCGAGTGTCAACATCGTCAACTTGTTTAAAAAAACACAGCTCGTATCTCATGCTAAAGTTATAAAATTTATGAGCTTTGAATGAGTTATACAATTTAGAACAAAATTCCTCTGACCTGGACGAAGGTCAAAGTAGTCAAATTCAATAGACCAATACAGTTTTAATTTTAAAAAACCTTGCCAATTTGATATCTTATCGTAGTTCATAATGACATTTTTCTGTCACAGAATGTTGTATGACTAAGGCAACATTACCAAAGGTCTGAAGGTTGAAGAAGGTTGGTATTTTTTTAAGTTGAATAAATGTTTCAAGAATTCTGCTACGCTCAACAAATTGTTTGCACAGAGCAAACGTACAAACCAACTTAAACATGAACTAATCAAGGATTTAAGTTTAGTTTAGTTTAGTAAACTCAAAAGTGCATATCATCGCAAATGAAATTGATAGGTTTACTTAATTGGGATTTACGATAAGCGCTCGTTAAACCCAATTCATTTCGTTTGAAGGGAGGCTTGGATTTTGGAGTAATATTACATTAAGCAATTCAGTTTATTAAATATTCAGAACTTAAAATGCAAAACTGCTCGTAGCTGTTAACTCTTGACTGGAAATGTAATACATACAAACCATTTAACATTTTATGTATACAACATAAATTCAGATGACTTTGGTCCTGTATTTATAATATACTTTGTTGGTTGCTTCGTGTTGTGCAGTATGGAATTTTGATACGCGTTATAACGTATTCATATCCGGTCTCCTCTTCGTTATATCCTGTTGTTTTATGAATTAATGAATTTCCTCGAGCTCTTTTCCTTTATATCTGCAAGAACATTTAGAAACCTTATCTATATATCGATATTGAATTTTTATATTGAGATTTGATTTCGAAATGTATAAAATATCCACAGAATTGTGAAACAAATAAAACTAGTTCCAGCTACAGAATATGTAGTCTTTCGTTGCATTGGTCCGTTAATTTGATCTATTGATGAACTTGTTTTGATCCTGTACTAGGATGCTCATAATGTTTTCATTTAAAATTACATTTAACACTAACATAGTTAACAGGAAAATTATATTTATTACTTTTGTCGTCACCTTTGATTTATAGAAATACAGTTTTTTTTAACCATGGCAGATAACTTGTTATTTTATTCGATAGAAATCGAGACGTAAAACAGATGTACATAATGTTTTCAGAATTAACTTTGTAGTTGAATTACCGTTTGTTGGGATAATTTAGTTACTCAAAAACGCTTATGAAACTAGATTTTTCTTTCATGATTTATACCTTTAAGCATTCTAATTGAACTGGGCTTTGTATATTTGGACTTATTTTTTGGTAAATGAGTTTTTAATTAATTCAATTCCCTTGATTTCATTATTTTTTCAAAGCTTTGCCTAATTAAAATGGTCATTGCAATTTTA
>JAQGBQ010001468.1:0-11619 GCA_034698485.1 Vertagopus arboreus
CCATAAACCTCGAACAGACGGTTACAAACGGTTGGTTTCACCCCTTCGCTACGTGCGTTTGTAACGGTTTATTTTTTATTTAGTATAAGATAAATTAGTCTTCCATTTAAATGTTTCAATTTAAATATTGAATTAACCATTAAGTCTGTTAAAAACAACTCACCCAATTTTAAAGTTTGGATAAACAAAGTCTAAAAGTTAACCGATTCATATTTACTATTTTAGCAATTCAATTCAATTCATTTCAATTATGATGCTCAAATTATTCTAGATATTATTAATCTCTTTTGTATAAATGTAATTGAAAAATAAGATAAAAACCAGCCAATATATTGTATTTCGCTTGAAATCCAATTTATTTTTAAAAATTTAAGAATTTTGTATACAGTGTGGTTCTAATTTAGATTCCCCTCAAATATGAATAAAAATTAATCACAGCAGGTCAAATTTGCCGGTCGATAAAAGATAAAATATCTTTCTCCGTTGTTTTCATTTACAAACTGTAAAATAATTTTTGATGACTTATTTTAGAATTAACTTACAACTGGTTTTTAATTTAATTTTTATACTAAAAACTGCTAATTATAGACGATCAGTAACGATGCAATGCGATATTTAAGATTTTGCACTCGATTTTGGAAATAAATATCCAAAACTCAAATAAAGTTGAAATGGCATGTATTTTTTTATTGACTTCGTTTTTCATTGGCTACATCATTTATTATGGGTTAAAATATATCAAATTTAACCAAAGGTCCAAGTGCTATGGCTAATATTCCCCATTGTGTCAAGTGCTAAAAAAAGACAAAAAAAAACATTTTATTTCTTAAGGATATCAATAGGAAGATTTTGGTCTTAAAAATATCTTAAAGTTTTATTTCCGTTTTTACCCGAAGTGATGATTTGTATGTGTATGTCGTGACAGATTCTGTTCATTAGTTTGTAGTGACTTTATTTGTTTTGTGTAATGATCCATTGTGGATTAGCAGTCTGCTTCTTCGAAGACAGGAACTGGGTCCCTATCACAGCATTCTGGCAGAGGTCCTGGGAAAATCCCCATTTCATTTCCACACGATCCACGCATTCCGCCTTCACAACAGCCAGGTCCGGGTGGGCAGGGATCTTCGTACGGTGGTACTATCTGACCTTCAGAGTCACCACAAGCAAATAGTCGGTCATCTGGATGTATAAAAAAAATGTCAAAATTAGCACATGAATTTCTAAAAAGCTTGGATGATTTAAAGTGTTTAATTTTAATGATATAAATATGAAGTGTATGAAGTACCTGGGAATGTTTGATCATAAACTTCAGCTGGAATGCACTGTCCAACACATCTGTCAAAGTGGAAAGGATTGTAGTCATTCCTGTACGTCGTCCTGTCCGCAAACGCTGCATCTGAGAAACCTCCCCTCTTGATATTCGGCTTCATGCTCTGTCGCTTACCACTGCATTTCGGCCAGTAGTCAGACTAAATCAAAAAACAAAATAGAAAATAATAATGAGAAAGCATGATTCAGGAAATTAAAAGTATTATAAATGAGCTACTGCATATGAAAAGGGATCTAGCTGTCAAATCTTACTTTTTGGATTATGGCAAAAGATTAAAACAAAGCAGATATGCCATAAATAGTAAAGCGATTGGTGAAAAATCGATAACTTCGTTTGTAGTTATCGGATCGGCATGAAATAAGTTGAAAATTACGCGTCAAATAATGTGGAATTTGACTAGTCTATTGTCTCTAAAGTTTCAAATTGGCAGCTAGGTGCCTTTTCATAATTTAGGCAAGACATACCCGATAGGTCGACTGTCCTTCCATAGGAGCACAAGAGAACGTCGGGTTGACCTGCTTCATCGTTTGAGGTTGCTTAGCATACTTGTACTCCCTGGAGCAATAGGGGATGAAACAAGTTCGATAAGTAGTGATCCCGTCCATCTTGGCAATCGATGGGTCAAATACAGCCACCTCCGGCTTCATTGAGCTAACCTTCTCTCCCATGCATCCGGTGTAGTCCACCCGATAAGTCGAAGCTCCTTCCATCTTGGAGGTAGAAGGTTCAAACCGGGCTTTTATGGACCATGGGGGCTTCTGGTATGCCATTGTAGGCTTCGGAGTGTAAGCTTCACGATAGCTTGAGAGACCGTCCATTTTGGCTTGGGATGGGTCGAATGGATGAGTATCTGGCTTGAAGGCCAATGTTTTATTGGCACATTTCAGGTGGTAGTGTTCCCTGTAGGACGAAAGACCTGTAGGAAAAAGAAAGCAGTATTTATATAATGGTCAAAACTGATCCTGTATAAAAAAAATTCATAGTCCCTTTAGAAATGCTTAGACGACCACCACCGACTGATTTCAAAAATCCAAGTCGCAAGAATATTGCCTAACGGTCCAATCTAACTTTTCTTGAGATTTTGAGCATCAAATGCAATCAATTTAATATGCTCAAAATCACAAAACTAGTCAAACTGAACATTATCGAAAGATAGTTTGATAGGTGTAATTCTCGCAACTTTTATTTTTGAAATCGGTCAGGGGTGATCGTTTAAGCGTTTCTAATAACGGTGAAGTACAACGCAGTCTTAAAATAAAATATACCTTCAAATGGAATCGTTGGAGGTTCATAATTTCGATCAGGTCGAATAGGTTGAGTCCGCTCCACAAAGATACCAAGTGGACACTTGGGCAGTGGGGGCTTGCAGGCCGGGATTCGGCAGCAATCAGGTCGAGCTTCATTACACATGTTACTCGAGGTTCGAACGACGGCTTTCATACAGACTGGAACAGCGAGACTCCCTCCACTACGGACACTTCGAACGGAGCCACAAGCAGAGGCAGGTCGACTGCAGACTTGCTTCCGTCCCATCATTCCAGACGGGCTTATCCGAGCGTTGATTGTGATGGGGGCTGCCATGGTTGGGGTCAAAACGTCAATGGTCAAAAGTTAGAGAGGAATTGGAAAAACTTGTGAAAATGTTTTGGAATTGGAAAATGTTTTTTTTGGAAGTTTGTTGGTATTGGAAATTGGAGCAATATGTAATTAAAGTCATGTAAAAAAAATTCCTTGGCAACAAATCTTAAATTTTTTGATTGAAATCCAGTTTGTATTTAGAAATTCAAGGATTAGACAAACCGTGTGGTTTTTATTTGGATTCCACTCAAAATAGAAATTATTAATTTAAACAGATATTCCAGCTACCAGTTATAATTGATTGATATGGTTAATTAAATGGATATAGAAACAATTTATTTATATTTTATGTAAAGCATTTTCCCAGCGTTTGCGAACATCAAAATTGTGAAAGCTCTATATGAATGAATTTTTGCATTATTCTAAAACTAAATGATTTCGTCTTCGATTTTATTATAATATTTAATGAGGCAAGTCATTATATTAGTAAACTATTTAAAAACAAAAAAAATCACAAACAAATGCCTGGAAAACATCAGAATTTACTCAAATATTCTTATATTCTTCATGAATTAGCTTATTTTATTTTAATTTATACTTTTGAGATTGATAAAAAATTAAATTTAACCCAATAAAATATTTATACAGGATATTTTTTGTTATTCTATGGATTTTGTTCATTCATCTGTTCGGGCATTTCATTATGAACCTAAAGACCAACCAGTGGTTTTAAACAACTTTTTCTAAAGAGTTCAAGAATTGAATTTGTTTTCAAAGGAAGCATAACTTCCTTTAAAAACAAAGTTTTTTTTAATTCAAAAACTCAAAGGTCAATTTAATAAATAGTAAGCGAATAAATTTTAGAAGTCGATCTAATATATGTACAATACACACGAGAACTTATCAATTATGCACGATTAACTTTATTAAAGTTCAATAAGCTTTGTTCAACAGAGTTTTTTTTTATACAAACCTATTGTAAATACGCGTGGCAATGGCAAACATCCAGGCAGGAAAAAGGAGTTGGAAAAACAAGTTAATGATATGCTTTTAAAAATAACAAATTGTAATTCGTACATCTATTTGACCTTACTTCCTCGATCTTGAAAGTTAAGAATCAGTCTTAAGACAGCGCTTAAAATGGAAAACGCTATTCAGGGAATGATCTTAAACTTTTTAAAATTCAACCGAATTCAAAAAGTGCCCTTCATCTGGGGTGTCAGAAAACCCCCCTTGAAGGCAAATAAATATCTCGGGTTTAAATTCGGAACATTGTTCACCTTGTATTTCGAATTCTTCTGCATTGGACTTTTGCTGACGGAGCTTCTTTCGAAGAATAAGGACCCAGAATTCAAACTTATCGAAGTATTGCTTGCAATACTAGCTTCTACGCTGTTAATCTTGACGATTGTCTACGACCTGACCATACTCTTCTATTCAAAAGAACTTGGCTTCGTCTTTACTCAACTGGGTTCACTGCTCAAGGAAATGAAGGGTAAGGGCCCTGCATTTTTAACTAATACTAGAATAGAGAGTCTGGCAATCGGAGTCAAATTTACGGCTCCGGGTCATATGTATGTCAGTCGGTGGACGTTACCACCATCAACCGTGGTAACAGTAAGTTTGAAATTCAAAACTTTTTCTCGGTGGCACCTCGAGTTTTAACATCAATCATAAGATAAATTGCTATAGGCTGCCTATAGGAGTCATTTTTGGGGACGATAGCAAAGTTATAAATAATTTAGGATATATAATTAATTTTCTGCAAAACTAACAACACGGTTGAATGAATTAAAACACATTTTTAGAGTATGGTTCGTTTTAATACTTTTGGGTCAAGGGTCAACAATTGGAATACAATTTTTTTTTCTTAGCCAGTGGTATTAAGATTTGAAATCGGTAGCATCAGACAGACATTTCTAGCGTTTTATATGAGAGGATATAACTTGAAATAAAACCCGTAAATATAATAATTACAGGTCGAACCATTTGTAAAACAAAGAAAGGTCCTTCAAACGAAAAGAGACTGGAGAAATTGTGGAACATGTTCATAAAAACGTATGGATTTCTAACAGCAGAAGTAGTTGTGCTGATGGGACTATCCCCATTCCTGAAGGACGTGGACCCCTCCTACTTTCTGATGAAACACTTATTTCCCGGTCACGAAAAAAAGTTCTGGACTCGATGTCTCAGATCAATCAATACCATAATACTAGGAGTCCATACCTTAGCGTCTGTTACACAAATCGCCATGTATTTTGTAGTAGTCTTCACATTTTCCATTCATGTACTTCAAAATCTCATGCCAGCCTCAAGAAGTCCCATCAAAAATCCAAAAATGATTTTGCTGTCTAATGGATTCGAAAAGAAAAACCGTTTCTACACACGTCTCTTTCTTCTTCTTAATCGTGGAAATGTCGCACTCAAATGGTCCCTTACAACCGGATGTGCTGTTGGCACAAGTATTGCAATAATTGCGAGCTTTGGTTCTATAAGATATGCTGGACAGATTACGTTCACAACTTATCTCATCTTTCCTTTCCTAACTATCGTGATGATTTCATTTGCATTCGCTGTATTTCCTACGGCAGGTAAAGTGTATACCGTGTCCAAAGTATTTTGCACTCGAGAAATTCAAAGCTGTAATACAATGAAATATAAATTGGATTCTCGTATCATTAAATCATTAAGACCCATGGGTATTAATGTGGGTGGATTTTTCTACGTGAATAATGCATCTCTTTTGCTTTTTGCCCAATTTATACTTGAAAACACGATAACTTTACTTTTAGGGATGTAATAATCTCATCTTTAAGGATTCAATATTTTCGTGATTAATCGTGAGCGTTATTTTGTGTTGCATGATGAATTTTGCAATAAAACATGTAATGCTGTTTACATGTGTTTACCCTCAAAGGATTAGAAATCCAAAATTGAAGGTATTCAAGTTCCAATTTAAGAGTAGAAAAAGTCAAAGTTTTTAGGTACATGATAGTTTTAAATTTGACTAATTTGTCCAGGTTATTCAGTAAAAGATTCGGGTATTTTCTTCTTTTTTATTATTACCGAAAATAGTCATACATACATAATCTTCAGACCAAAAAAGTATTCAATGAAAAATTCAAGAAACATGATAGGTGTAGAAATTCTATTTACGGTAGTATGATGTCGAAGTATGAATATAATTTTTTAGTTAGTAGTATGGCTTGGAGAATTTATAATGCTAAGTTACTGATTGTAAACTCACAAAGTCTTTTAAATGAGTATAATAAATTATTATTTATTATTATTTTATGAATTCGCTTATTTTTCGTATTTATTTTTTAATTATATTTTATTCTAACAAACAATTTATCAGCCCAGTTCCCAGCTTTCTGTGAACCTTTTTTTTAAAAAAAAACATGGGGATTAGTTACCCATTAGATCACTTTGAACCAACATTAATGCAAATTTAAGTTTCAACTCAATATTTTGAGCTTAAAAACTATCACTATGCAAAATTTTTGCTTTCTGTGACAATTTTTAAAAAACCCGTGGAGGTTGACCCGAAGGGTCACCCTGACCAAAATTTTCGGAATCCAACTATGTATTTCTTATTTAGGGTTCAAATGCTACTACCATGCCAATTTTCAAGTTTCTGGGCAGTTCTTTTATGTGTTTTTATAATTTTAATTAAACTGCATACAAATAGAAACCACCCCCTTTTTAGCCCCTATGGGTCAGCCCTTCAACCGATTTTGCTCATTTTCTAACTTAAATCCTAAATTTGCCCAATAAACTCGTGTGCAAACTTTCAAGTCGATCGGACAAGATTGAAGAGAGTTATCGTGTATACAGACAGACACTGACACGGTTCCATGAGCCCTCGGAGTCGGGCTAAAAACCCAATTTAATCCAATTAATTTATACTGGATATTTTTTTCTCTTATTCTATGGCTATCCTTCATTCATCTTTTATATAAGGTATTTCATTTTGAACCTAAAGACTAATCAGTGTAACCTTTTTCTAAAGGGTTTAAGAGTTTAATTTGTTTCATTTTTTTGAAGCAGGTAAATAATTGAAAAGCTTTTTTATACAAAAACTCAAATGTCTTTGATAAAGTAATTGAAGAATTTTTAGAGGTTGGTCGTATCTATTTGGAATACCTACGGGAATTGATCAATTATGGTTTATTAAATTCATTAAAGTTTAAGAGACTTTTGATACAAACCAAATTTCTCGTGGTAGAAAAATGGATTGGAAAAATAAGTTGATTATTTCATTTGTAAATCTAAATTGGTAAATTTTGGTCTATCCATTTGACCTTAATTCGTTCGAACTCCAAAGTTAGGAATCAGTCTTACGACAGGGCTTAAAATGGAAACCGCTATTCAGGGAATGATCTTAAACTTTTTAAAATTCAACGGAATTCAAAAAGTGCCCTTCATCTGGGGTGTCAGAAAACCCCCCTTGAAGGCAAATAAATATGTTGGGTTTAAATTCGGAACATTGTTCACCTTGTATTTCGAATTCTTCTGCATTGGACTTTTGCTGACGGAGCTTCTTTCGAAGAATAAGGACCCGGAATTCAAACTTATTGAAGTATTGCTTGTAATTATGACTATTACGCTTTTAACCTTGACGATTATCTGCGATCTGACCATACTCTTCTATTCAAAGGAACTGGGCTTCGTCTTTACTCAACTGGGTGCACTTCTCAAAGAGATGAAGGGTAAGGGCCCTGCATTTTAACTAATACTAGAATAGAGAGCCTGGCAATCGGAGCTGAATTTACGGCTCCGGGTCACTTCTCAAAGAGATGAAGGGTAAGAGCCTTAAGTAAGGGTCATCCTTTTTAATGAATACTAGGGTAAATGGCAAATCAATCGTGGGGGTCCACATTTTTGGGGACTATGCAAAACAAACATTAAAACATTTTCTTAGAGTATGGCTCGTTTTACCAATTTCTGGGTCAATAATTAATTCGAATGCAGTTTCAATAAAAAACTGCTACATTTTTGACGTCCAGATCCAAGGAAAGCTAAATATTTGACCTGATTTCGAGCTTTTTAAAGGCCATAAAGGCTTTGGTAGTTTTATAATTCGAATCTTCAAGCTCCATCAGAGCAGTTATAATGAGATATTCGGATTTGAAATCGGATTGGTAGTTAGGAGGAGTAGCATCGGACAAATTTTTCTAGGACTTTAAACTTCTAAATAAAAATTACAGGTCGGACCGTTAGAAAAACGAAGCAAGAGTCAAAAAACGAAAAGAGACTGGAGAAATTGTGGAACATGTTCATAAAAACGTATGGATTTCTAATATCAGAAGTAGTTGTGATGATGGGACTATCCCCATTCATGAAGGATGTGGACCCCTCCTACTTTCTAATGAAACACTTATTTCCGGGTCACGAAAAAAAGTTCTGGACTCGATGTCTCAGATCAATCAATACCATAATACTAGGAGTCCATACCTTAGCTTCTGTTACACAAATCGCCATGTACTTTGTAGTGGTCTTCACGTTTACGAATCACGTACTTCGAAATCTCAATTCAGTCACAAACAATCCAATAAAAAATCCAAAAATTCAGTTGCTGTCTACTGCATTCGAAAAGAAAAACCGCTTCTACACTCGTCTCTTTCTTCTTGTGAATCGCGGAAATGTCGCACTCAAATGGTCACTTTCGACTGGACTTGCTGTTGGCACAGGTGTTGCAATAATTGGCAGTTTTGGTTCTATACGATACGCTGGACAGATTACGTTCACAACTTATCTCATCTTTCCATTCCTGGCTATTATGATGGTTTTGTTTGGATTCGCTATATTACCTACGGCAGGTAAAGTGTATACTATGTCCAAAGTATTTTGCACTCGGGACATTCAAAGCTCCAATAAAATGAGATATATATTGGACCTTCGTATGATTAAATCTTTAAGGCCAGTGGGTATCAGTGTGGGTGAATTTTTCTTTCTGAGCAATACGTCTCTTATGCTTTTTGCTCAATTTCTACTTGACAACACGATTAATTTGCTTTTAGGGATGTAATAATCTTAATTATCTTTTAAGGATTCATGAGCAGTCTTATTGTTGTAGTCATTGAAGGTATTATATGTATTTATAAGACATGGTTTAATAAAGTTCACCAGCGTTATTTAATGTTGCATGATTAATTTTGAGTGAAATAAAAAAAATCATGTTGATTACATTTATTGAACCCAGTTTCTCATTTTAATTGAATCGATATTCCGGTTTTGAACTATAGACAAAAAAATAATAAAAACAATTGATTTTGTACAAAAAGTTTTTAAAACTAATCGTCCTTGTTCCCGTAATCAAACAAGTCTAGTATTTATAAATATAAATTAAATAAACAAAGTTTATCGGATGTTAGCTTCAAAATTACATATATATATATATTTATTTTACGACGACATATCCGTTCTTGACTTATTTATGTGCTCTTTAGGGCCACCAACCAAGGGCTTCCTGAATGAATCAAGAATCCAGATCCTCGTGAGAACCTGCTTAATCAGACTGTTTAAAAAATGCATCCCTATTAAAAACAAATCCTCCAGAGAGGCATATTTGGAATGTCTTACATAAATTGAATGAACTATATTAGATATGTATAAGATGATATCTTCTTCGAATGTTAAGGAAAGGGGAGCCTGATTATTATAAAGGCTTTCAAGGAAGTTGTATTTGCATTTGTATGAATAAACGACTCTAACAAGATGATTTAGAAGTCAGTTCAACTTGTTCCAGAATGAAGACATCAACCAGAAGAGAATGACTGAAATTCTTCGAGCAGCCACCACTGCCAGATGGGATTTTTTTCTGCCCTTTTTCAGACTTTTTCTTGAGAGGAAGTAGAGGAAGTTTATAAAAGTCTGTGATGTTTTTTTTTCTTCTTGAATTTTTGAGACCCTGTAGGGCTTCCTGTACTTTTCTATAGAATATTATGTCTTAGAATGTCTTCACCCTTCTTGTGTCTTGTGTTATTTTGTGTATATATGAATGGACATGGAGATTTTCAGCACCTTCACTTATTCAGTGTTATGCATTACTAACAAACATTACATTAGATCATTTCAAACAAAGCATCTTTCATCTCTGTCCAGAATAAACAATCTGACTCATGATAGGATTTTCAGTCTCGGATATTTTAAAAATCTTCTGAAAGAATTGTACTTCTTCGCAGTTTAGTTTTTTTTAATTTAAAAAAAAAGCTAAATCTTTTAATAATTTTGTTGTATTTGTTCAAGAGCGTCATTGCTAATTAAAGGAATAATGATTTTTTGAGGAATGATTGGCAGATACGATACGATTACAGATACGATTACCCCCATAGTGCCATAAATATGCAACCAATTAGGTCAATTTTGCATCATTTATTTTGAAACAAACCATCTTTTTGTGTGCTGACACATGGAATTTTAAAGAGGTTCAAAATCCCTGTTGATGTTGAAATGGTTGAATAGTTCAGTGGAAATAATGTATGTAAAATATAGTAGAATGGGATCTACAGGTCTTATTGGATGAAAGCCAGAACCTGTGGTTTTATTTGTGCTCTTGTTTTTTTTTAAAAACTCCATATTCTATTCATTAAGTTTGGAACAATCTGCCAAAGTTGAGAGAGGAACTAACTATGCCAATAACTGTATGCTTCTATATACTAAAGTATATAGAAGCGTTAGAAATTGACTTTAGAAAAGGAAATGAAAAATTGTTTTAGTGTTCAAAGTGGAATAATGAACTCGTTCTTAAATTTCAAAATTTAAAATGAAATATAAAGCCAGGGTTTCGCAAGGACATTTTAGAGCTGTATTTATTTCATATCACAGTGGGATTTAGTGGGATTTAAAGGTTATGACTAGTTTGTAGGTGTATTAGCAGTTAAAAACTGCAAAATATTTTGAAATTAGAATTTAAAAAATACAATTAAAACCAACTAAATAAAGAACAGAGCAAATTTTTTCAATTTTTTTTTATTTTTTATTTTTTAACATTAAATCGTAAATAAATCCCATTAAATTCCCCCCGAACTCTTTCTTTGAACTCATTAATTCCCATTAAATCACAATATAAAATCCCAAGTGAAACCCTGGTCTGACTAGACATTAAAAATGCAGGTTAATCGAGTCACTTATATATTTTTTCAAACCATCTTTGATACGGTGCAACCTGTATATATTTAAATACAAACTGACAGCTTATTTTGAGCAAGAAGAACTGTCTAAAGAAAGTTTTTTTTTAAAATAAAAATAGTTCTAAGATGTTGTAACATCCTAGATTATAATGTGTAATAATAATCATAATATCTCAACGTTCTTATGGACGGATTGTCTGAAGCCTGCTGTTGCATTTTGTGTGACACGATGGAATGGCACGCCCCAACCAAGCCAACCACTGATCACATTTCAACATTTTCGACGGATAAGATAACGGATTTCGGTCTTGTCGGGTGTTTTTATTTTTTTTTAGATAGGGCCGTAGTATAGTATAGTAAGGACCCCGCACGGAGTGAATGGGATAATGGCCTTCTATGGATTTTCCCAATTTTTTTATATGTTGTGCGCATTGAAATGATGGCCAATTCTTAGTATTGCACCGACCCTGTAACTTGACCCTATTGACCTCTAGAAGAATCGAAAGATCCCCAAAAACACACATAAAAATTGGTAATGAATTATTTTGTGGACTGGTGGCGACATCCGCGCAAGCT
>JAQGBQ010001469.1:0-11618 GCA_034698485.1 Vertagopus arboreus
TGAGAAATTAATTCCCCTTTGAGGGCCTATTTTTGGACCTTTTTTCATCCCCCGGGGGGGTAAAAGGGGGCGGATAACAAAACTGGAGAATGTATATTTTTTATTTTGCGTCCTCTACAACATATCCAAAAATTGGGAAAATCCCAGACCCAAGATGTTAGACGCTCCCTGATTTTCATTATTGGGTCTCATAAAGGCATTATTTGGCCCGAGGAAGCGATTTCTACGATCGTAAGATACATCGGATACGCTTATTCTTAGTTGGTTCTATACGAAGTATTTTGGAGAGAGGATGGAATTGGTCACACCCCCTAGTTTGGCCTGGATATGCGATCTTAGTTTTCTATATCATTTTTAATTGTACATTTGCTCAGATCATAAGACGAAAATATAACTAGCAAGACAATAAAGCTTGCGGAAGGTTTATGAAGGAAAAAATAATTTAAACCCTAAAAATTGGAATTTAAATAACTTTTATCTTAATCCTTAATAAAAATTTTATACTAACTCGAATTGAACCTGCACAATTATCTATATTTCCAAGTTTGAAAAAACTCCATATTTTTGACAATTTTACTAATTTATGATATACGTATTATTAAAGTGCAAATATAATATCTAAAACTATATCATTAGTTGTTTCCATAATACATAATATCTAGAATTCTCACGAATCTCGTTAACCCAGTCCAGAGCAGCGTAATTCGACTTCTTTGTTTTTATCCATTTTTATTGTCATGATCAAGTATGGAAAATACCTGAAACTAGATAGTATAACTGGTTTACATTTTTTTGAAATCACAAAATAACATCGTAAATGTACAAATGCCTGTAATGCCCAAAGAAATTTATTAGCAAAAATTATCATACAGAGACTCGTAATTTATAAGTTGTGAAATCAGAGATAACAACCTAATGGGCGATTGCTTGTGGAATATTTTTGTGCTTAATTCACTGCATACATTCATGTATGCAGTAAATATATATGTAAATTAATGCAATCATGATTGCATTAATTTACAATGTTTTTGCAACATATATTATATGATACTTACAACACATAAAGCTCGAAAGCAACCATGCCTAATTTATTTTTATAGCCATTGATACAAGCAAATGAAAATCACTTTCATCTTTAGTTATAAAAATCTCATTTGTGATTGTATAAAAATATACAAAAAAAACCATTTTCAATATTTAACGAAGCAAAACCAGTTGTGGAAAATAGATAAGTCTGACCTTCCAGTGGCTTCCAGTTCATTTAACGATGAAGTTTATCTACCTGTGGCGTAACTTCAACATAAAGTTTCTTGATTTATTATATAATGACTCCAGTCTTTGTTAAGTAGACAAAACACGAATTACCTAATAGTTTTATCTGCTTGGAATTCTTGATTGAAAAGGTTTTAAGATTCAAAGCTTCAGTTACTTAGTATAATTCAAAGTGATAGCAAACAAAAGTAGAGATGGATCTAAACTGTGTTAAAAACAGAAATAATTCTGAGACCCTGAAACCAAACTGGAACAATAAAATCCTTGGTGTTTGCATTAAAGATGCATGGAAATCATATAATAAAGGATCCTTCGTGATAAAAGATTTAAATATGGCAGTCCCTCAAGGGACAATGTAAGTATTTTTTATGAAATAAAACTCACCAAATTAAAGCATGCATATCGGCGATCGTTCTATTTTGTTAAACCAAAAAAAAAAAAAAAAAACCACCACCAGTGAAAAATAAACAAAAAAACCACATACCCCACAATTTTGAGATCCTCATCGATTTCATCCTCCGAGTTGTTAAATAGTTGAATCTTGCTACTTAATTCAACGAGGTTATCGAATCTACCCTGACCACTATCCCCAACACTATTCTTAACATCATTCAACTTTCCTTGTGGAATAAGTAAATGTTCATAATCCACACCGTCTTACGTCTATATTTTTATTTTTTTTATTTTTTATGAATTATGTTTGAACCACATTTATTTTTATTTGTTCTCTTTCAGTTATGGCCTGATTGGGCAAAGCGGAGGAGGAAAAACAACGATTCTTTCTTGTATTGTTGGGGTCCGCAAATTTACGTCTGGAAGTATTTCAGTCTTTGGAGCTATGCCAGGGTCAAAGAGTTCAGAAATGCAGAAAACTTCTGACGAGGTCATAGGTTATATGCCCCAGGTACACACTTTTTTGCTATCTACGTTACCAATTAAAAGACTCCTTGAGAAAGGGAAGACCTTAACTTCTCAATTATCAATTAATTTGCAGGATATTTGTCTATATCCATATTTTACGATTGAGGAAAGTCTAAAATATTTTGGAAGGCTCTGTGGAATGACGGAATCCGAGATTGAAGAGAGGACAGATTATCTCATAAAATTTCTTCATCTGCCTGAACAATCCAAAAGAATTGATACTCTTAGGTTAGATTTTTTTTTAAATCTTTGGTCGGATCTTTAGTTCTATAATTAAAGTGTAAATACATCAATCAATCAAAAACTTTCTAAAGCCTACAAAAGTTTTTAAAATGTAGTTTTTTGGCTACTGTTATTAACCTATTTCGTACAAACTAAAAATCAATTATGTGACACATTTGTCTAGTGGGGGTCAGAAAAGAAGAACGTCGCTTGCCGTGGCTCTTTTACATCAACCTCGATTGCTTATCTTGGACGAACCAACTGTCGGGGTTGACCCTCTTTTACGCGAACGGTATTTTTCATTACAATAGTTTTTTTTTCAAAAAATAATAACTCCTTGAAATATTTTTTTTATTAAGTATTTGGAACCATCTCTATGAACTTGTGTCACAAAATGGAACGACTATTATCATCACTACACATTATCACGAAGAAGCAAAGGGCTGTCATAATGTAAATTATTCCGTTTTAAATCTGAAACATAATCTTCCTATTTAAATTATTTTTAACAAGCTCATATTAATTATTTTTGATACATCAGATTGGAATATTACGAGACGGAAGACTTGTCGAAGAAAAATCCCCAAAATTCTTAATAGAAGAGCACGGAACTCCATTTTTGGAAGAGATTGTGCTAAAACTTTGCAAAGAATATGATAGAAATCAGAAACTTACCGTGAAAAGACGTCTGAGTGATACGTCAATTCAATTAAAGAAATTAAACAGCAAAAGTCTCAAACCTGAGGCTACGAATGTGACTGGAATAAGTTACCACAGTTTTAGTCTCGATGTTTCAAATCAATTTGAAATGACTGAGGTCGAAAATTCGGAAAGTGAAGAAGAGTCAAAATATCTCAAATTATTGTATCACAGCCTTTGGCAGAGTTACTATCGAATTAAAGCTTTGACTATTCGAAACGCAATATATCTAGCAAGAAATCGTTTGTAAGTTTGATCAAAAACTTTAATCGGCACATATTTTTTCAAAGTTTGAATAAAAAAAATTTATGCTTTTGCGATGAATTAAAAAAAAAATATTTGCAGGCTGATTGCATTCTTACTCGTTCTTTCTGTCGTAAATATTGTGATAACAAAGCTATTCGTTGGGAAAGAGCCTATTGGTATGAAATTCGGAATGGTTAGTCCACAAGTTAATGGAACCTGTGAGAATTTTCAAGATGATGGAACATGTTCTTTGGAAATGCTTAGTTGCAGATTTTTCAACGCAATTCCGAATGTTTTGAACCTTGTAAGTTAGAAAGTTACACATTTTAACATGAATATTAAATCCAATTTCAGAGCAAGTTTTTTAACCTTTTTTTCTTAATTCTGTTATAAATGTTCTTGTTAGATACAAAAAAATTCTGTAAACGAAGCACTTGAGGATGTCCAACTAGGGAAACTTTTGGGATACATGGTTTTCCCTGACAATTACTCCCTTCATATGGTTAATCGTGGATTGTATGGATTTTTATCTGATAATCTGACAATTGAAGGGTCTACTATTGATCTCCGAGCGGATTTTTCAGGTATTGGTTAAACTCTTTTTCTTCATTCTGGTGATGTTTAAAATATCATCAATTATTTCGAGAAATTTTTGTTCAAAACTATATTTTATTATAGTTATCGCTATTTTAATTAATTCCACTCTCATTTGGAACAATATAATACAAGGAGAATTCAACAACTACCTACAAATTTGAAGAAAATAACCGAACCTCGAGTAATTTAAATTTGGAGTTATAGTAGTTATGTTCATTTTTTGCAGACTATCAAAAGTCCTTCATATTGATGAAAACTATGTACACTTCATTTGAAACTTATGCAAAACAAATTCTAAAGGATTGCGGAGGAAATCCTAATAATGCAGAACCTGCGTTAAATGTAAGAAATATTTTTTATATTAGATACAAAAGTCATGTCAGAAATAGGAGATAAAATGTTATTAATTCTATTTCTTAGTTTCGAACTCCGATTTACGGTACTACAGAATCATATTTTCAAAATTTCATCGCTCCTGGCCTTCTTATTTTGTAAGATGACATTTCATGCAAATGTTTCTGCCAAACACCAAAACTGAAGTTAAATAATTTCATTTATCCTTTGGAAATCTAGGTTTACATTCAGTCAGTCGACAGCATCGACTTATCTTTCAACTATTCGCGACAAAATTGAAGGAACGTTGGACCGATCTCTGATACATGGGACATCTCCATTAGAAATAGTAATCGCTCGATTTCTCGTCGAATTTCCGGTCGTCCTACTAAATTCTTTGATTGCTCTTGGGACAATGGTGTGGATTTATCAAATGGACGTTCAGGGATCATTTTGTGATGCTTTAGCCCTTTTGGTTATTTGTGGTTTGGGTGGAGTATCATTTGGTAATTTATTTTGTTCTAAGAGTAGTCGGTCGTTTTTCCAAAAACAAAATTTTATATTAAATTATAATCAAATTTCAGGGATTTTGGTAGCTGAATTATTTCAAACAGAATTTGAAGCTGTTGTTATTTGCACAGGGCTGTTTTTTCAAAGTTTTTTTCTATGTGGTAAGAGTAGTCAAATAATTAATTTAAACTTAATTTAAATTATTCAATGATTTTTATATTAAAGGTGTTATGTGGCCTACGATAGCCAACCCAATTATAGTGAGATACATCGGATATGCTTATCCGTATGGCAGAGCGATGGATTCTATACGAAGTATTTTGGAGAGAGGATGGAGCTGGTCACACCCCCAAGTTTGGCCTGGATATGCTATCTTAGTTTTCTATATCATTTTTAATTGCACGTGTGCTCAGGTTATAAGACGAAAATATAACTAGCAATATCAAGCTGGCTGAAGATGTATGAAGGAAATAATAATTGAAATCCTAAAAATTGGAATTTACATAATTTTTATCCCAATCTCTAATATGTGTAACAAAATTTGTACACTAAATGGAATTAAAACCTTCACAATCATATTTCCAAGTTCTTAAATCAAAGTTCATGATTAAACTCCATACTCCATACATACTTTCATGATTCAAGGAAAGCACAAATTTTATTGTCTAACTTTCGGCATTGTGGTCTTCTTAAAGACTAGATTACTCGAAATTTATTGTTTTATAATGGGAACTATATATATAAGCTCATGTGATTAAAAGACTCGCTTTGGTTGAAGTAACTGCCTGGATTTTCATTAAATCAATCTATGTTGTATGTGTGGATTGCATTAAGTAAATTAATACATTTGCTTCCTCATTCCAACAACTCCCATAGGTACTTTGTACTCAGTAAACTGTGTAATGTACATGATTAATTTCTATTGAGGAAATTAGCATACCATATACAGTGCAAGTATGATAACTTTAAAATCAAGTTTTTATAGATTTTTGTAATTTTATTTATCTCGTATCTGAGTATTTTTATATATGGACCGAATGCACTCTGCTACTGGCTGAATTATTGCTACTACCATTCTAATTAATACAATTAGACGCTCACATATATAATAAGTATGTTAACAAATTACACTTTACATCTCACCACTAAATCGAGTTTATTTAATTAAATCTTTGGCCACAAATCAGAATTTTTACGATCTTCAAATACTATTTGAAATGTTTACAGAGGGCGGGGACACTTTAAAAAATCAGCTATGATAAGCTATAACTCGAAATTTGGTAGCTCCATAAATCTGAAATTTTAACTAGCATTTAGCATTAAATTAAGCTTCTTGTGCCAAAATTTGGAAGCAGTACCTTTCAAAATCTTTCAGAAACTTTAATTGTAAGTTAAGACCTTTAAAAACACGTTTCCGACGAGAAAATTTTCATTCGTGGTGTAAAAACGACTAAAGGTGAAAGGTCACGATATTTTTTATTTTGATATTCGTAATTGAATTCTAAACGAAGGTTTAAGAAAAATTTCAAAGCCTATAGGAATTTTTCCTTGTGAGAAAAACAGCCATATATAAAACGGTCCAAATCGATGATTTAGCAGGTCCACTTGATGAATACCAATAAAAATCTCCACGAGGCAATGAAAAATAATTAAACCATCACGAATGAGTGACAATATTATAACGAACCTCTGAGAATATAAAAGTTGGTCAAAAAAGCTGTACAGGTCCGTGGTCCATGCCCTCAAACCCAGCCTTGCCTAAAACCGGAAGTCCAACTTTAAAAGGACATAAAAAACTACAGGTTTCAGATTTTTAAAAAATTCTTGTTTTAATTGATGAAGGATACCTTGGGGTTATATCGTGTAACAAGAGAAAAAAATTAGACTTCGTGAAGCGAAGAGAAAATAGCTCAGATTATCGCGTATGGGATGCCGAGAAAGTTGAGACAATGGTTCGTGAATATCTGCGGTATATCTGGTTTTAGAAGAACTGCCGCTTATGAAAGTTCCTCCAAATCTCTGATGGCAGATATATTAAATCATCTAGAGTTTTTTATTCGCAAAACAAATCAAAATCCGATTTTTTAGGAGCAGTTGAAAGCTAAAATTTATCTTCATTAGACTTCTTTGAATAGGGTTCAAAAGACCCAAGATTTCTCAAACCAGACAAAGAAAAATCTGTAAGCAATTATTTTTAAAAAAACCTAGACATATATCTAATTAAAGGATATAAGCTATTTGGCCATCTTTGGATTTTTTAATTTTTGACAGCCATTTCAAAAACGCAGATTGACATTTTTTATACTTTTGGAAAATTATAATCGATCAGTTACATGAAATATGGCACGCCCTGGTTAAAAAACTGTTCCAAAGTTAGAAACAATTCTCCAGGTCTGCTCATTAAGAACATGATTATCACATAAAAAATAAAATTCGCTAGAAAAAAAATTATATCCAGGTAAAAACACATCTGAAAGGTGATTTTTTAAAGTGTCCCTACCCTTTGTACAACCTGAGTGGACAATGAAATAAACATTAGATTCTTATAAAATATTTTACTATTGATTCTCAGAGTGTGGAGTAAAGTTAGATGTTTTCACAAGAGCCTACAAAAGAAAGTTAAATCCAGACCCTTCTATGAAAGGCCTAAGGGTACTTTAGATTAGAAAAGGGAAAGTAGACCTTTAAACTAATATACTTTACTACTTATCTGACTGACTGACTTTGGTGAATAATTTGACAGATGAAAAGTGAATTGATTTGCAATTCTATCATGATATAAGCAAATACTCAAAAAATATCAATAATATAAAAATTCTAGACAATTATTTTTGTTTAATATGAATATTTTATGTGAAACTTTAGATTATCAGATCAAGTATTTACTATGATCATAATAATAAAACCTTGGTTTGAGATTGAAAATGTAGTAAGCCGATTAGGAAACCAAGTTTCATGCGAATAAAAGAAGAGTCGGAATGTCTATCCATTAAAATCTTATAATTTCCACTAGCTTTTTTAAATTAAAGTTATATTAAACGTACGCATTGATTGATTGATTGATTGGCCTTTGTTGTTATTCCTGATTTAGTACAAAATAGACTAGTCTCCCATGAGTAACATAAGCCGATGTTAGTGGCAATAATAAGGCATAAAAGCATGGAATTAAAGAAAGAAAGTTGGTGAAAAATGAACATTAAAAATAACAAATAGCATAATAGAGAAAAGGTAAACAATTAATTATACCTCCGCGTTATAATATTTTTAACTCTCAGCTTTTTTATGCTAATCTGGAACAAGTTTTTCTGGATTATTTAACGATATCAACAAGCTATTTTAACATCGCAAAACCAGTTATGTAATCTACACCTAGTTGACTACACATTCCTGTCCAGCTAACCATTACCTTGGCATCTTCATTGATGAAGAGATTTCTTTCAACGATTATTACTAATAATCCTTTTCGAGTTTAGAAGGCGAGGTGTAATTACGTGTCTTCTGTTGGCCTGATTGTGTGTCTGTTTTTCTATCCTTTGGAAAATATGAAATTGGGTTCTATACTATTCAGGTTTAAATGAATAATTCTTGAAATGTTACTCTTTATTTTTAATTTCTCAACTAAAAATCGGGTGACTAAAATTTACTGACTTAAAACCTATATTCTTAACTATTGGAATTATTGTTGAATGATAGCAATGAATAATTTCAATAGAAATTAATAGAATATTTTTTTTTATAAAATCAGCACTTCCAAGATTTAAGATTACTTTAGATTTGAGACTTAGGATTTTTTTAAATTTTTCAGCTCAGAGATCAATATTTAATAACCATAATTTGAGCACTTAAATCCTTGGTGAGCCCGTTGTTACAAGTTATTCAGATTTAAAATCGAATGTGTGGTCTAGGAGAAGTAGCAAACTAGATACATAACTTTTCTTTCGATTATGTATAAGCATATCCAGAAAACAATGTTGAGATTAATCGTAAGATTAATCATTAAGTAATGCAAGTACTTCAATCAAATATGCCATGTAAAGAAATTCCCATAAATACAATCAAGTAACCAAATTTGCACTTTTAGTTGTATTTCCATATTCATAGGAACATATTAATGACAGGATGTGATGTCCGTGAAATAATTTAATTAGAATAAATTTTAATGAAGTAAGATCGTATATGTGTTAATGATATCTGGAAACTACAAAAACATGTTTGTTAGGTAACCCAGATTTTAAAAAATTCTGTTATCAAAAGCCTGCAAATAATTTATATAAGCTTGTTCTTGAACCATATATTCACAATCAATATCTGCTTTGCTCAATCTGTGAAATTTAGAAGAAAAACGCACAATAATCCTGATTAAAAAGGGCAAGAAAGTTGTGAAGTTGTCATAATATATTTGGGATTTTAAATTTTTGTGGGCCATGCAAACGTTAAAATAAAAAACGTCGTTCTGTGCTTATTTGATACTATTGTGTACATCATGTGTGAATGTTTTAATAAATTATATTATGCTATCTTGAACTTATTAACCACAAAATTATTTTTCATACCATAAAATCATCTTTAAAATTTAACACAATCCAGCTTGTTTGAGAAAAATAAATAACTCAAGTTGCTCTGTATGCTCTTTTTGAAATGCAATTTATAAACTATACTTTAGGCTCTAACATTGCAGAACTTTAATTCTTAAAACAGTACTATACTAATGCTTTTCGAAATTGCTATGAATACTTAAAATATTTTTAATTTAGCAACAGTTTTGGGCTGTCAATCTTTTTAAAATATTAAAGTACATTTTTTATTAGCTCGTAGTTTTTTTATACAATTTAAAATTCAATCCACGGCCCACTTCTTGAAATATTTGATTCCAATTCACACTAGAATTTTGCGCCGTATTCTATATTACAGGTCAAAATTCTAGATATTCAATTGTTTCAATCGAACTTTGGTAATTTGTTCTTAAAAATATTGATTTCAGCTGCTTAGTTGACATGTTGAAAGCATTAAACTGCTTTGAATGATTATCATGAACTGTGTACAATTTTATAAATGTTGAGGATTATACAAAAACATTAAAAATCTTCTAGAATTACTAAATTTCTACCAATTGTGCCAGTTACGAAAAACAAAACGACTTTTAAAACAACAATCCATCCATGGATTTTAGTTAAATTTGTACAAACTTAAGATATAAGTAGCAAATCAAAGGTCTCAGATGAGATCATTTTTTTCAGAACTATAAAGGAGGTTCAAATCTTAGTCGTTACATGTTAATAAAAAAATATAACTAATTTTAAAAAAATCATTTTTTGCAGCCAAAAACATAATACCAACAAATGCATGATTTTTGATTTGCAAATATTCTCAGAACCCCCGACCGATCAATTCGTATCAGTTTTCCGGTCCCTTTATCATATTCTCATAATGCAGGTTTATAAAATTTTAAAAGTTTCAAACTTTATTGAAGTTTTTTTTATTTAACTTATGTCTTGCCGAAGTTTTTGTAGAACGTATGATATATGACATATGACATTCATTTCGTCCAAATTGGATGAAAACCAAGCATATGACTTTAGTTCATTATGTGAGAAGTGCGGAATAACATCATACTGTCAGTTGGAAACAAATTTTGTCAGAACTTAAAAAAATTCCCATAGAGTCGAAATTTCAAATTCGAATCAATGCTACAGATTTTTAATTGTTTAAAATTTTTTAATGAAAAATCAATATTTTGTAAAATATCATAATTTGTACACTTGTCCACACAAAAAACACAAATTCTTGATGATCCCGTTGTTATAAGCTATTCAGATTTAAAATAAAATGTATGGTTAAGAGGGATAGCATAAGACATATGTACTTTTCTTTCAATCATATATATGAATATCCAGGAAAGTTTGCTAAGATTACTCGTAAGATTAGTCATTATGTAATGCAAGAACTTGCATCAAATACGCCATTGAAGAAAAAAAAATTGCAATTTAGTTGTATCTCAATTTTCCTAGGAACATGTTAATGACAGGATGTTGGGTCTATAAAATAATTTAATTAGATTTTATTTTCATGAAGTAAGATCGTGTATGTGTTAATGATATCTGGAAACTTTAAAAACATGTTTGTTAGGTAACCCAAGTTTTAAAAAAATCCTGTAATTAAAAGTCTGCAAATTATTTGTATATGCTTTTTCTTGAACAATATATTAACCATCAATATCCGCTTTGCTCAATCCGTGCAATTAACCAAAAATATGTACAATGATCCTGAATAAAAATGGCAAGAAAGTTGTAAAGTTGTTATAATATATTTCGGATTTTAGAATTTCGTGGTCCATGCAAACGTCAAAATCAAAAATATTGTTCTGTGCTACCTGGAGACTTATGTGTACAGTCATAATTTTGTAAATGATTATTTTGGAATTGCTGAGATATATCATATTTGAATTCTTCTTTGAACTTATTATGTATTATAATTTTGACACTTTTTCAGCGAGTTTGGCAGCTCGTTCCATTCAATCATAGCTCTACACTTAAAACAAGAATTACTGACTCTGTTTTGGGTCCAAACTCATTACATAATTTAAATTCCGTATTTCTGATCAAATGAACGTGTCATATTTGTATTCAGCATAGTCTTTTTAGTAGATTAATACAACTTACATTCAATAGTTTGTTTAGCACTTGAAAACCTTTCATTGTAAGCCTGACTCAGACTACAAAACGCCAAAATATTGAGTGAATTGATAGAATAGATGCAATTAAATTCCATTTTACTTTTAATTGTACATTTATGTTTTTATTTAATCAAATTGTTACAGT
>JAQGBQ010001470.1:0-11611 GCA_034698485.1 Vertagopus arboreus
TTGGTTATTCACAATTTAGACTACTAAAACAATTGAACTCGAATTTTCGACAGGTTAGAGTAAATTCTTTCCTAAGTGCAGAGTTGAATCAATTCCACGATGAAATATTTGCTGACATTTTGAAAACGGTGGAGGAATCATATGATATACCAGTCAAGGTTCAAACAAAACCAGTTGACGAGCAAACGTCTGTTACAGATACAAGTAACTTTATCGGAGATCATTCGAAATCATTGGATCCAAAAAGTATTGATTTGCAGTTAATTGTCATCGATGAAAACGTACACTTTGACGATATTTTAAGGATCATAAAAGCATTTCAACCCGAAAATCAGCCTGGAATCTATATTAATAAAAGTATACATCGTGGGTGAATGAATGAATGAATGAATGAATGAATGAACTTTCATAAGGCTCCGGACCCACTGGACCGATTTCGGAACTGAATAGCTGTAAATTCGACAATTAAATGCAACAACAATTGTCCAAAACTGCAGGGGTCCTTGACGTCTGAGCGGAGAAATGTTTTTCTTGTAAGTAACAAAGGCATTTCATATATCTGCGCATATTGCGGGATTCGATAGCTAGTATTCAACAGCCTTACATGAATGTAAGGCTTGTACTTACCGTACTTTCTTAATAGATTGAGGGGGCGCAGCTAAATTATTTGGCTAGCCAGCCTTTTCACACCTCTCAACCAATGAGTGCAGAGATGGGCGTACACTTTTCAAAAAAATATTTTTTTTCAATCCAGCGTCGTAGCAAGATTTTTTTTTTTTTTTTTAGATTAAAAAAATCTTTTGAATCGTTTTTTTGTATTCTTCTATTTAGTATTTTGTATTTTGGAGCTTTTAAAAAAGTATTTTGGATTTTTGATTTAAAAAACGTTAGGATTTTGGATTTTTTTTGGATTTTGTCATTTAAATAAGTATTTTTTCGGGGTGTTTTTTAGAAAGGGAATTTTTTACAAAATTTTCATAATTTTTAGTTTTAAAAAAGCAAACATATTTCAAGTTTTTTTAAAAACCAAACCAGTATTTAGGAAATAAAAATTACCAAAATAACAAAGAAGAACATGAAACAAATACAACAATGTTATTTGGATTGGAACGTCTGTAAAGTAGTCAATTTCAAAACAAATCAGTCTTTAACAAAGCTGTTTGCCAGTAATTTTAAATTTGGCTAAACAGATGTATTTTATAGTCCGACATAAGAATTATTTCATGCATGAATTTAAAAAAAATAAAAATTTGCAATTTCATTAATTTGGTTTGGTTTATCTTTTATGATATTAAATAATATAATTGAATAATAAATAATTAAATAATTCATAGTAGTCGTAAGTATTATGGGATATGATGGCTGCAAATTTTCAATTCTAACTGCTTTTTACATTCCTTATGCTTATAACAATCATTTGGGTTTCGTATCAGCATAAAAAACATTTAAACTTATGCTTACTTTGTTCACAGCTTAATATTATTACTATAGGACAACCGTTCACGTTTTAAGCAACTTTGCACATATTACTGTTGTAGTCTAAGCATTCATATGAAAAGGAAAACATTGCAGAAAACAACCTCATGTGTTAAATTGAAACTTGATGATCTTTTTATAAATTTATAGTCCATATGTGCATTCATATTTAATTATAGATCACGTTAATGGCTCATAAAATAATTCGCCATTTGTATAAATCAAAATGCCACTCCTAGAAATGAGAATTAACATTAATCTTGTTTCATAATTTCTTGTTTTTAATCTAAAAATCTGTTGAGAAGAAAGATAAGTAATTTTTTCACTGGGACAGTTCTCTGGGGTGAAACCCCGTTTACTCGCTGGACATTTAATTCTTTAAATTGTTATTAATCCAACTGAGAAAAATACAAAACATTGTTTTTGCGTAAAAACAAGTGTGAAAGTTAAGTGAGCGGTGAATATATTTATAAATATATACACGAAGTGAGTTGAACTGTTCGAAATGTAGTTTATGTAGTGAATTTTTGACTTTTGACATTATGTTAATATTATTTTGGAATCTCAAATCTGTAAGTAAACATTCTCTCAAAGGATAACATAGTAGTATCTCATTAAGTTAACCTCAGATAATACAAAATGGACAGTATTCCTAAGTCAGAAACATTTTTAACTCCAAAGAGAAAGTCTCCTTTGGAAGAGATTGTGAATAAATCCAGTTATTGCAATCTTACTGCGTCACCTTCCACTTTGCCCCCTTTTAGTAATATAAATAATACTGAACCTCAACTTCAAATATTTAGATTACCTGAGATAGACACCGCGCCTAAATGTTTGTCTCATGATGGAATTCGACATCAGGATAATATTCCTACCTCCATAAAGCCTCAAATTCTTAACAACGAACCATGTGTGAAGTTCAGTAGTACCAAAACTGACCCAATCCCAGCCAAAACCCCTCGCATGAAGCATAATAATAAAAATTATGCTTACATCCCACAGCCTGTACCTTTTTTTCAGTCTCACAGCTCCAATGCAACAAAAGCGAAATATAATGAAAAATTCACCCGGTACTATGAGGAACCAAGTCGTCCTACCTTTGGAAATGATCCAGTGGGATTCAATTACAATGAATTTCACGCAAAAGAAAGCAAGAATAAAATTAAAAAGGCGCAGGCTGAAGCAGATAGAATTCGAAACATACAGAAAACTTGTGATAGTCATTCCGAGAATTATTTTCCTCCCGAAATGCATGCTATGTATGACATGCCACAGCAAACACAAAGACCATACGAAAATACTCCAGCTCAGAAATTATTTAAGGATGTTCCACATAACACAGTAAATGAGACAAAGCAAAAGCTTTCTAAAATTCAACACAAGCAGACCAAAGAGCATTTTTGGTTAGACTCAGATCCGGATGTCGAACATCTTCCAGACGGTCATACCAATAAAAGGCCAGGAATCATACCGGAAATGTATGGAGGATGCCATTCTACGCCTACAACACCACACATGACTTTGCTGAATCGACTTAGATCAGTGATTCGTCGAATCCGTCGAAAAAAGCACAAGAATATTAAAGTAAGAACAAAAACTAAATTGAACCAATCTTATTTCAATCGTGGTAAGAAATCAGAAAAGGAGACTTCTCAGCCTTCCACAGAAGGTAATATTTCTTCTAATGTTTTTGAAAATTGTACCAAATCATCAGACCCTCCTCTACATTCCTTCAAATCTACCAACTTGTCCTCTTTGAATCCACAAGAAAAAGGAGATAACTTGTCTATACCTCAGTCTGACCAAGCGTCATTCCAGTACACGGGCAAACCCATTTCTTGTTTAACGTGCTTTTTATCTCCATCAGCATATTGCAAATTTTGTATGTCAGATACTAACATCTACAGCCGTAGGAATCAAGTACGCGGAGGAGGAAATGGCCAACCAACAAACACTGTTCCACCGACGGAAACTTTGTCAAATGCTTCCACTAACGTACCAACCATTGATACTCCAATACTTATTCAAGATGGTTCTTCTCATATAAATGACATCAAGGTTACAGAAGGAGAGGTCATAATGATGCAGTCTGAGAACCCATTACTTACAGTTGGACTTGGATTCTCCGTAAAGCGAAATGAACTAGAATGTTTAAATGAAGGGACTATGCTCTGGAACAACGTTATAGATGCTTATATCAGCCTATTAATTAAACGAGAAGGCTGGCAAAATGTTGGATACCTTAGTACGGACTTTATACGATATGAAGGATATCAAAGATCTTCTCCAACTGGATCATATATCACTGGACCAGATGGTAGATTTATACCCGAATTTGTTGTCCACCAAGAACAACTTAAGCACATATCACCAAATGCTCAGTTTATAATCAATTCGGTGCATTTGAATGATCATTACTTTCTAATCAAAATAGGCCTCATGGAGAAGTGCATTGAAATATTTGATAGTTTGGCTATATCAAGCGACAGAATACGGATATTAGAATCTGTAGGAAACTGTCTTGTACACGCCTTGCAACTACAATACGGAAGCTGTGAAGACTGGAAAATTAATATTATAGGAAACATGCCATTGCAAAGAAATGGTGTTGATTGTGGAGTACATGTCATCCGTAATTTCATGTGTTTGGCTGACCCAACAAAAGAGCTAATTGAAAATGAAATATCAAATTTACGAATTTGTATTCGACAAGATTTTGAAGATTTCAGGCTTAAACTATTACGGCTAACCCCCATACCCTCTGCACCTTACATTGAAGGAACAACACCAAATACGGACTTCTATTGGAAAACCTCACTTCCTCCGGTCCTACACATATCAAGCGAACCTCCATGGTCTCCTCAATCAAATTCAACCCCTTCGTCAACAAAATCAAGTCCACTTAAAGACTACTGGCATGGGCCACCGATTGACCGACCGACTTCTAATCCCAAGCAGCAAGCAAAGACATCGGATGTACCCTGTGATAAACAAGAAGCAGAGTACATTAAAGTAGATATACTAACCGAAGATCAAGCTGATGTCATTCTAGGACATAAACCTGTTATTTACTTGGATAAACCAGCACCTGATGTGAGCTTACAATGTGCAGTATGCTACAAGTCATTTGGAACTACGAAGAATCTATTATACAAAAATTCAGAGGTTCAAGAGAAAAACAAAACCAATCCTTCCCCAATAGAGTTACTTACTGAAATCAAGACTTGGGCTAACGTTGGTTGGATCACTTCAGCTAAATACGTCTGCAGGTATTATTATTCCAACATTTTAATTTCGAACACAACTTATTAATAATTTTAATCTATATCAACTTTTTTATTTGTTTTGTTTTATTTTATAGGTCATGTTACGAACGCTTGAAACAAATAACTTCAACAAGGCAAGAAGTGACGGTGATAGTAGCAGCTTTATATTCTTCGAGAGATGCAGTTACAAATGGATTGTTTTCAGAATTGCAAGTTAAAAAACAGATACAAGGAAAATGTTATCACTGTATGGGTTCTACTGTACCCTTTTCGAAATTATCAACCAAACCAGGGCACTGCAACAAAACTTTGAAACAAATTGCATTGGAGTTAACCTCAGCAAAATCTCCGATTACTGATGAAACCGATGTGATAAAGATTTGCAAGTATTGCAGAGGTCAGCTTGAAAGATTCCAACGGGCATTAGATAAAACAAACAAGGTTACCTCATCTATTTTTAAACAAAAGGCTATATCTGATTTACCAATAACACCCCCACCGAAAAAACCACATGCTCGATCAGCCACAGAAAAAACCCCAACTGGAATCACACCCATTTCAAAGAAGCCAAGGACTCCGCTTGCGAGGTCTTCTTCGGATCTTTGCAAATGCTGTGGAACAATCAGCGCTGATCCATTTATGTATCACCAAGACAGTGTTTTAGAAGAAATTGGCAGTATTCAAATGCTACTTTTAGAAGTTCAAAACAAAACAGGCTTTCAAAATCAGCAGCCTTCCTCTGAGCATGTTTGTCGATTTTGTTTGGATCGGCAAAGTAAAATCTTTTCAAGAATTCGTAAAATCCAATCAACAAAAGTACAATTACGAAACTATGGTAACTCCGCTGGTCATGGAGGTGTTCTATCGTATATCAAAGGCAAAGATATCCCTTTACGAAAATGTATGAACTGCTGCTCTGAAATAAATGTTCACTCTCTTGTTGCAACTTCAAGGTCTGGATTTGCAGCTTTCACCCTGTTACAGAAAATTTCTGAATGTGAACCAATCCTATCTGTCTTAGATGTGTCCCAACTGAACGAATACAAGCTTTGCTTCACATGTCTATTCCTTCTTGAAAATGTAGTTGACTATTTGAAAGATATCAAAAATTTGGAAAAGGAGTATGCAGAAGGACTCAAAAACGAAACACGGAATCAAGTAGAAGCTGATTTGTTTATGGAATTGGGGGATTCGATGGATGTTACAGGGTTAAACACACTTCTTGGTTCAACAAATGTTTCATCTCCAATGAACAAAGAGGTGTTGATATCAATAACGGAATGTTTGAAGCAAGAAGTCAAGCTTTTTATTGCCAAAAGTGGACTGACTTTTTCAACTTTACCCACCATAAAAGATGCAGAAATCTTTGCTATTGAAAAAGTTCGAGAACTAATCACAAACGATTGTCCATTGTTGAATCAAATGTTCCGATGTCTATGCGGTAATGAAGACCAGCCCTTATCAACAGCAAGTATATTTTTGATGTCTTCTATTATATTCGAAGGAAATCAAAACTGCAATCTGCTTCAAAGGTTGTTTGGGTTTATTTTGTGGAAGGAGGGGATGAGTGCTAAGGTGAGTTAGTCTACATTTTATTTCATTTGTCAATATCATAAAATTTCTAATCACAATTTTAATTAAATAGATGTTCGTTCTCATGAATCATTTGCACATATCGATGTCCATGGATGCAATAAGGAACCTAGCAGATCGATGGCTAATTGAATGTGAGCAAGAAGCATTTAAATGGAAAGAGGTAAAGTGTACAAAAAAATTAAAAGCTTATCAGTACTATTTTTGTTTGTTTGATTAGCAACTTTCTATTCGCAGGATGTTGAGTGTAATGTGAGAGAAGCGTATCCCAGCATAGAATCCATAACCCGAAAACTATTCGAAGAAAAGAAAATAGCAACATTGTCTATTGCATATGACAATCTCAACTATAATCCGGAAATAAGACATCAAGGACTTTTTGCTGGCACACCCATGGTTAACTGGACCATTCAGGTTTTAATCAGAAACAGAATTTCTCCATCTTACGAAAAAAATTCTGAGATTTCTCCAGCGTCTTCTGTTAGTATTGACAAATTTCTGCTGTCAGAGAAAGAAAAAGAAATTAGAAACAGTGCTATAGTCGAAGAACTTCAACGTATTCTTTGTCGGAACTTCGAGTTCTTCAGGAAAAACAAGTTTGAGGAACTAATTGATAATCGCAAACTACCCTTTCAGAAACAATCATCAATGAAGTCCGAATATGTAATTAAAATCTAACATTATTATTTTTAAAAAATGCTATATATCTACAGAAATATACCTTGCATTTTGGTTTATAGATTCCTCTTACACTTTCAGAAGAAAACGAGGGAACTATTGTGGGGAATGTTCGTCTTCTTGACGATCTGACCAAATACATTCCTCGTGAAGGAAATCGCCTAATTCCAACTGTGGTACATGGCGATGGAATGACGGTTTCTAACATAACAAGCTCGATAAATGTTCGATCAACCTCTATTGTTCCCGAAAAGACTTTACAGCACTTTTTTCCAGTTTTTGGTTTATTTCATAAACGTGCCGTTGGTCTTGATGTAAGTGTTTGAATAAATGTTTAAAAATTGATTGATTATTAACCAAAAATTTGATTTTGTCACAGGACTTGGCTAAGACATTTGGGATTGATGCTTGTCTGGACAGCCCTGGAAGTTTAGGAGCAATCAAGCGTTTGATGAGAATTATGAAGGCCGAGTCCGGTAAAACTTTTAATCAAATGTTTGACTTGGCAGAAACAACAATGGAAGGTCTAGCATGTTTAGCTTTCATGGAAGTTATTAAACTTCCTACACTTGGAGATACACCAACAACAAATATAGATTTGAAAGACCGGGATCAGTGTAAAAAGTATATGCAACAGATATCTCAAAAAGTAGCAGATATGATTAATTTTGAATATAACATATTAAGTTCAGACAAGCTGTCGTGTTCATGTCAACTAATAATTAAAAAGGAACCTTTATTGAGATGTGCCAATCCTGTTTGTAAAACCAAGCCCTACTTTCATGAAAAATGCAATTCAGATTTTTCTCAAGTCGATGATCAAGATTGGGTATTCTGCAGCTGGGGATGCCGTAAGTCAGCTGGAGATATGAGAGGATACTACAGTCGAGCTCTCTTGCATGCATGTTTAGTCCAGATAATACGACGACATGCTATTCGACAAAACGACACCGAGCTCATGATGATTTTTGACAAAGAGGATTTATTGGAGTTTTTTACACGGTAATTTATTCTATAGAATTGTTATTCATTAAAATCTGGGTATTATAGTAATTAAGAAATGTTTTATTATATAGTCACCATCCAAAATATTTCGGATTTGTACATAATCTTATTTTGTCGCAAAACGATTGCGTACCAAAACATGTGGCTGAAGATATATTACATAATCGAACAGTTAATACATCAGGAAAACCGAATTGCAACATAGCCAACGATCTCTTCGTTGAGCATAATGTTGGTGATACTAAAGGTATTTGGAAAAATAAAAACAATTACGTGTCTAGTATTGAAGGAATTTGATTGAACATAATACATATTTTTTGCTTTCAGAGGATATGAAAAATATTCCAGGTCACCTAAACCGTGATGCAATAAATAGAAAGACCAAGCTGTCTAGGGTGTTTGGAAGTGTGAAAGATCTATTTTTCAAAATCACAGGTTAGATTTGAATGCATTTATTCACACGATAAGTTTTAGATGACTAGATTATATTATTATCAGGGACAAGGAATGTCACGAGCAAACCAAAACGAAGAGACCTCACAGCAGAAGTTCAACAATTCGTACATGCTCTTGAAGAAGGAAGATTATTCTGGAGTTCTGGAGTAATACATCGATCCCATCCAGGATACGAAACCTTTAATTACCGGCCAGATATCAATCTGGACAAGTTTAAGGAAAGCATTGACTCTCTCTCAACAAAGTGGGATTTAAATTCCCAGATTAGAGCCCATTTTGTAGATGATGACTCTACAAAAGCAAAATGTTTGAATCCTCCAATTTATATTCGTACGCAAGAATTTGGTCCAATGTTTACATGGACAATGAAGAAAAAGCTGGCTGTCGAGAGTGAAAGTTGGACTAAAGTTGCGTCTATGTACCCATTGGTGGACACTCCAACAGATTTACAGTTTCAAATAATTCTATCTTTAATGGAAGACGACAGTGCAGTATGTCTGCCCACGGCTATGGGCAAATCCCTGTGTTACATAGGTGTTGGACTAATGCACCATGTGAACGGAAAAAATAAGGTATTATTTTAATCTCAAGACTAAAATTAAAACTTAATTATATACGAATTTTTTCATTTTATATAGAGTACTACCGTCCTAATAGTGTCCCCCCTAAACAGTATCATATCAGACCAGTGTAAAGCACTTGAGAACATGGGACTAGAAGGAATACACTTGACCGAATCAAATCTAACTGAAACCTCCAAAAGAATCAGTAAGCTGCAGTTTATATGAGCTTGGTCGATATAATATTAATTGGCATAATTTAAGTTGTTACCATCTGAAGGTTCAGGTAGTCATCTGACGTACGTCTTTGCATCTCCTGAGACCCTTGCCAATGGGTTAATCCGTATGGAATTAATGAAGTGGAAAGTGATGTTTTTAGGCATAGATGAAGCTCATTTAATTAGAACCTGGTTTGTTAACATTTCTGATTATATAAAAAATTAAAATAATAAAACAAACGTGAATTGTTTAAATTACCTTTACAGGGGAAAGGATTTTAGGAAAGGAATGAATTTGCTGGGGGAGCTTCGTTCAATAATGAAGTGTCGTATTGGAACCTTCTCAGCAACATTTACTGATGAAGATTTGACGCACATTCAGAAGGTATTAATGATGCCTTTTTGCAACGTATTTGCAGCGCTTCCGAACAGGTACAACCAAAATGAATTAACCTTTTAAGTTATTACAAGTTTACAAATTAAGCATATTTTGATTTCTAGGCCAAATATTTTCATTGCAAGAAGATCACCTTCGGAGATTCCTGCTTTTTATAAGCATATATGTGATGACATTCGAACCCACGGACCGCATTCCAAGAAAATTGTTATATATGTGGAGACATATGACGAACTATTGAAATGCTACAACCGAATAATGTCAGATCTAAAGGGTTATGCATATGCTGGAAATGTTAACTCAGCGTTCACAAGTATGATTGCAACATACTCTGGGGGACACGATGAAGATACTAAAGAATACATAGCCGCAGTAGTAAAAAATCCAGATAGCATCCACCGTGTAATTATCTCAACGGTCTCATTTGGACTTGGAGTTGACATCCCTGACATTTCGCTGGTTGTTACTCTATCCGGGAAAAAAACGGACACCGCCCAACGATGGCAGGAAGCAGGGAGGGCTGGTCGCCGCTCACAACCAGCTGTCTATCTTTCATTTGGAAAATTCCCAAGGATCTGTCTACGGCAGTTTTATCTCATGGAATTTGATCTAGAGAGTGAAAATATGATCGACCTGAATTTCGCTTTTCACTCAGAACCATGTAGTAAAGATTGCGATTTTTGTTTTTGTGAGCATTGTCTTTGTTGCGACTATTGTTGTCTTATCAATTGTAACTGCTCTGGTAGGAAGGACAGAATAAATTTACTATTTCCAACTTGGCAACTAAAGCCAGCAAAAAAATGATAAGCTGTACTATGAAAAATAATAATGAATCAGTGGTAAAATATGACCAATTATATATCTCCTAAAGTAAGGAATAATCATCATTGACCAAATGTATACTAGAAAACTATAAAATTAAACCATTTTTATTGTTTTGTAACACTGTTACCTTGTCACGTAAAAATTGTGCACATGTGGATGTCATAATAAAATTATAATAATGATTTAAAGCTTCTGCTTGGAATGAATTTTAATATTTTCATAAATAGTTTGAACTTTCCATAAACATTTGTCATAATGTAATCATTTTTCATACATTTAAATATTTTAAAATATTTAAAGGATTTTAAAACATAAGAGCTACCCAATTGAAGTTAGTTTTAAAATGTAGCCAATTAATCCTAATAATTTACTATTGGGTTTGAATTGACAGTTTGGAATCAAATGTATCTCAATGTTGCTTGCTGACGAAGCTGAGCTCGTCTAATGCGATAAGCTGACCTTCTGGCACGGCTCCGGCGTTTTCGATTTGCCCTTTGGACCATATTTTGTAGAAAAGAATTAACCTTTCTTGATGAAAGGATCGTACAAGTACCGCAGACTGATAAGCGAACTTTCTCCATCCTTTCGAAGGCCTAAAAATTGATAATGCTTTAATGAACTAACTTGTTTTATTTAATGCTGATGGTAACTCGCAATATTATTTCAATTTGTGTGTTACCTCATGCCTTGTTATTATTGTCTTACTAGGGATTCCATCCCGAGTGATTTTGGTACAGTGAGCACTTCTACTAATCTGAATAACAAATAAACCTAGTGTTAAATAATTGTAATGTATTTTTGTATTACAATCATCTAATAAACGCGTCTAATAATAAAAAACCATTTATGAAAATTTGCTCACCTTTTTATTTTGCATATGAACTGCCTGTCGAATGCTCTTATCTTTCATATTGAATAAATCTAAAAATATAAAAGTATCTTAGAACACGAGTCTGAAAATTGATTCCATGATAAAGAATAATTGTATTAAGTTAATTGGGTGAGTTATTTCTAAATTTACGGTAATTTTTTTTATTGGAACTGACTTTTTATTTTAAAAAAGAACTTATTTAGGGGATTTATTTCTCGATTTACGGTACTTTTGTTTTTAATTTAAAAAAGGAAGAACTTATTTAG
>JAQGBQ010001471.1:0-11610 GCA_034698485.1 Vertagopus arboreus
TATATATATCTACATACATGTATAAATAAAAAAGATAAAAATAGGAATGAAATATGAGAATATCTTTCTAGGGTTCTGTATATAGATTTTTTTTGTGTTTTTTATTCAAATTTTTTTACAAAAAAACTCCGGGTTCTAAGAACACTAAATGTGACAGTCCAAGTAAAAATCCACTATAAGAGTTCAGAATTTTCAACTTGGACGACAGGCATGGAGCAATAGTTAAAATTCTTAACTCTTACAGTACCACCTGTGCGGTTTTTACTTTAACTGTAACATATCAGGTAAACAAAATTTACACTTTTTACGCCTTTTACACTCTCACCTTTTCTTACTTATTATACTTCAGATATATCTAGGTAAGCTCTTGAAAAGAAAAATGTCTCAATTTACAGAAAAAAACATGTATTTTTTTATTCTTTTCTTTAAAATGTGTTTTTCTTGAATCAATAATAAAATAAACAATCCTATTGTAAAGTTTGGAGTAAAAAATATTATTTAAAAAAAGAGATTAAATTATTATTGATTGTTATAAAATACCATGTAATACTTGTCTCACGATACACATAGATAATTAATACATTTTAAGTAAATCTTGATGCAAAAAAAACTGGTTTATTTAAAAAAGAACTATAAAACAGTTTGTGTGAAATGAGACATTTTTTAATGTTAAATACTATACATACATAAAATGACGATTAATTTCAATACAGTAACATGTAACACTTGTCTCAAGATGCCCCTAGATAATTAATACATTTTAAGTAAATCTTGATGTAAAAAATGCTTATTGCAAGGTTTGAAGTAAACTTTAGAAAAGTATGTGTGAAATGAGACATGGATACTATTTATACATAAAATGGCGATTAATTTCAATACAATAACATGTAGCACTTATCTCACGATGCCCCTAGATATAATATAATTATTCCATTCTAACAGTCTCTCTTTTGAAAATCCAGTTCCTTGTCACTTTTTCCGGTTGAATTTGTTTACACACTTTTTTGTTGGAATTAAATTCTAATCCGAATTGTATGTCAGAATCAGGAAGTTCTTTTTTCTTCTCTTGTAATAAATTCCTGTTTTTCGTTAACACGAGAATAATATATAATAATAAAAAAAATCTAAGAAAATAAACTTTTTTTTCTTTCTTACTGCCTCAAATGCGATTTGAGTGAAGGGTTAAGTTTTTTATTTTTTTATTTTTATGTATAAGAACGGAATTTGAATTTGAATAGAAATGTCAGATTTTTAAAAAAATATCTGAAGAACTTTTTTTGACAGATTTTTTTTTTTTACACTTTTCTCATCTTTCTCAAGGTTGTGACCGAGTTTTTTTATACATAAAGCTCAGGAGTAATATAAGATTTAGATTGGATGTTAAAATATAAAATGAATTTATATCAAAATGCTTTGTAGCCTTTAACTCAAGAAAAGAGTAAAATGTAAAACTTTTTAAGCATCAGCTAAACACAGTCTTTTAAGAAAGAAAATGGGTTAAACGAGACGGGGTGATATGAGATTTAGATTACATGTTAAAATTTTAAAAACCCGGTAAATTTTTTTTCCAACTCTTTTAAGATAAAAATGGGTTAAACGAAATTATCATTATTTTTTATATAAAAGTAAGATTTCACGTTAAAATATCAAGTGAATTTAAATTACTTGCTTTAAAGTCGATTGTAGTACACAAAATCGCATAAAAATTTAAACATGTTAAAAAATCAGATTGAAAAAACATTTAATAAAAACATATAGTCTTTTAAGAAAGACAGATTTCTTTTTTTATGTAAAAGTCCTACGAATCTGGAAATGTTGTTGTGATATTTTGTAATTTAAAACATGTCAACTGCTTTTTACTCAAAATGGTTTATCTTTCTTTAATTATTTAGTAGATAGTATTTCAGTTAAAAAAGAGTAATTTAAATAAGAATCAAAACTTTTTTTTTATAAGTTTGAATGTTTGAAAGTTTTTTTTTCTACTTTTTCTTCTTCTTGTTGTTCATGGGACTTTATATATTCGTTCTTAGATTTGAAAATGTTTGTAGACATAAAATGAGAGACAGGAGTTAATGTGGCACACGTTCCTTGTTCTTGTCCATTGGAGACAAAGCGTCTTTCCTCATGATGAGATCTTCTTCCTCTCTCATAACCCTTTTTTATTCAAATGTTCATAAATCGCGTTGACTATGATTCAAATTTTTTAAAAATGCAAAAAAAGAATTTTTTGTAATTAAAAATGCCCGAACAATGCATTGAAAATAGAATTTCAGGCGATAAAAAAGTTGCAATTTTCTTACTGTTATGCTAGTTTACCTCTTAAATTTAAAATCCCCACAAATTTCTATATTAGAAATAACGGAATTATAATGAAAAATGCCCATAAATGCATTTAAATTAAGATTTGAAGCGATGAAACAGTTGTTATTGTTTTGTTTTTCTGCCATCTTATCTCTCAAATTTAAAACTTTCACAATTTGGTTTCAAATTACAAAAATTTCGGTTTGTTTTCAAAAATCTAAGTAGAAAGCAAGTTTCTGTAAACGCAGGTCGTTTTGTTAGCTCGATTTGAAAATTCGCGGTCAGCGATATCGTGGGGTTGTAGCATCATGAGTTTTGGCGCGTGATTTAAATTAACAATGAGCAATTACAAATAATCAAATTTAAGACGTTTATTGTAGTTTATAAAAAGCCCATAGGGCAATAATTTACATCGCTAGAATAGAAAATTCGCGGTCAGCGATAGCGTGAGTTTGAAGCATCATGAATTTGTGCGCGTAATTTTAAAAAAATGACGTGTTTACAAATCTTTTTATAAATCTGGGACTTCTTTCTCTCTACCTTATCGTAGTTTATGAAAAGCCCTTAAGGGAAATGAGAGTTTTCAAACAATGAGATGAAGAGGGACTCGGATGATGAGATCTCATACATCCATCCAAACCCATTTACCAAACAAACCTCATCTCCTTTCCTTCCTCCTTCTTTCTCTTATGTTAAAATCCTCACTTCTAACTTACATCCACTACTACTACTACTATTACTACTACAACGAGAAAAAAAAACACTTCTAAACATGAGTTTAGGAAATAGAAATTTAAAAAAGAAAGCTGTACAGAATATTCAGCCTCTAACCATGTAATATATTTAATATAATATATATAGTGAGACAATCTACTCTTTACCTCCAATCTCGTCAACACAGGTAGTTTACACAAACCTCAGTCTCGTTCAACGTGAGGACAGCTCGATTGCGTACTTACACACTGAGATTCATATCTATTTACCCCGGGTCATCCACATTTTATGCAAAAATAAAACATTCGAATCTGATGATAATAGGTTTTAAATGTCACATAGTCTTTAAAATTTGAAAAACTAGACGCGATTTTAGACGTGGTATTTTTAAAATTTGAGACAAAACCTATTGTTTTTAGACGCGTTTTTTAAAGTTCAAAAGAAAACTGAATGCTTTTATTAGGCGGGGTATTTTTAATTTTTTTAAAAAAATCGGACACTGTTTAAGATGCGGTATTTTTTAAATTTGAGCCACAACCTGCTGATTTTTATAAATTGAAAGAAAACGTGGACGCTTTCTTAGACGCACAACTTTTAGCATTTGAGACAAAACCAAAAGCTTTTTAGACACGGATTTTTTAAATTCCATAAAAACCTACTGTTTTTAGACGCGTTTTTTTTAATTCAAAAGAAAACTGATTGCTTTTATTAAACGCGGTACTTTAAACATTTTAAAGAAATCAGACACAACTAGACGCTTTTAAAACGCGGTATTTTTAAACTTCTAAATTTAAACCTTAAATTTAGACACAAAGTGTGAACATTCCCGCTTAAGAATCACTAGGTTGTGGTTTTGTTTTACTGTGTGGGGTGATAAATAGGTGAGAGATGCATTGCCACACTCCCGGCTATTTGTCTAACTTAATCCTGAATAATTGATGTTTTTGTTGTAGAAAATAAGGCTTGTATCTTCTACTAGAATAGATGTAGCAAAGGTCCCCTCGAATTGTTGTTTTTTGTTTTTATAAGTTGTATTTACTAGAACTAGAGGTACGTGGTTAAGGACAAATCCCTAGAGAAGTCATCATTTTGCCCCCCAACTTTTCTGTCATACAACCCAAATCCGACTCAATCTCGGCTAATACCTTGTCAAATAACAAATAGACAAGGTTAAGATTCCTTTGCTTTTAAAGGACAAGACTTTCATAAAAAAATGGCCTTTAGGTTAAGTTTTTAACTGTCAACTGAACTCGCTATTTTCATAGTTTTAAAAAATATAGAAGCTTAAAATACATATAGGGCCATTTTCCAAAGGAAAGTCACATATTTTCTCCTAAATTTGATAAAAAGTTCACACAAACAATTCATGGTTACTGTACTTATCATTTTTTAAAGGAAGTTAAACCAATATGAGAGTCGCATGAAAAAAGACATCGCTGTCAATTTAAAGCAATGGACTAGTCAAATTAAAAGTTATTTGACGCGTAATTTTCAACTTATTTCATGCCCATCAGATAACTAGAAACTATTGAAGCATATCTGCTTTCTTTTACTCTTTTTCCATTATCCAAAAAGTAATATTTGGTCCCTTTTCATATCCACTCTCACATATTGTCTACAAACTGAGCTGTCCATATAACGAAACTGTCCAGCAGAATTGAAAGGTTTTGAAGAAGAGAGAAAGTCAGTTGGGGTAGGATGAGTCAGTCTATCTATATCTAGCACGTGGTGGGTGTAGTTTAATTAAGCCGTTAAGTGCATCGTCCCCCAGGAACATGTCCATTAAGCATGTCGTTCCTATAGAACAGACACCCATTTCCTTACTTTTATTCCTGGGCTAGACCGGAAATGCACTATTACCCGCTTTTACGACCAACTTTTAGTCCAAATCCGGATAACACAGATAACAAGACATGTCTACAGTTAATCATAGGGTTCTAGACACACCGTGCTTTCTTATTTAAAATAAAAACGTGTTTTCTGCGTTTTTGGGAAGATTGCAATAATTAGTTGAGAATTATAGCAGTTTTAAAGTTTGCAAATGAAGTTAGAAGGACGTTTCACAATTAAACATTTTAATAAAACGTTACTTTAACTGGTGTAAAGAAAAAGTATACGAAGCTATTTTAAATATTCCCTTAGAAACATGACGCATTTTTAAATCATTTTAGATTAACATAGACTTTAATTTAAAGCATTTTAAAATGTTTTTAGTCTTTATTCATCATTTTATATTAAATATTTTCTTAACTTGTAGTTAAAAATTATTTAAAGAAAAAAATGTTTAAATTATTTTAAAAATTCCCTCAGAAACAGAACGCATTCTAGCATTTCATGTTTTTTACCCTGTATTTTTAATTTTATTGACACAATTTGTGAACAAGCCTTAAAAGGTACTAAATGGACTAGATAAATATTTAAAATTGTTCAATATAATTCGAATTCCGGGTTTTATCCGGAATATAAATGAGGCTTTATGGAGATCTTCTTTAGAGTCGATTTAGGTAAAAGGTCAGTTTTTCATAGCTCACGTACATAATATTGATGTAAAGTTAGGTTTATAGCCCTCCATATTTATGTCTAACTTGTTGAGCACTTTAAGCTGATTAAATTTACTTATTTAACTCAACTCGACTAAATCTTCATAGAAAATACATTTATTATTTCATTCAATTCTAGATTCTAGACTGAATTTATTTCTTCCAATGTCCAAGAGAAAAAGGTAAAAATAGGGTTCTATAGATCCAGTTTTTTTTAATTTTGGGGTACATTGAGACTTTTACAATGTTTTAAGCGAATAATCAATCAGATACATTCGGTATAAATGATTAACAGAATTCAAATTATGAAACTTTCAGAAAAGAGTGATGAAATGCTTAAAAATAAGACTGGGCAGAATTTAGTCTTTCATCATGCAATGGCAAATTTGTTCTTGAGTTTTTTTCAAGGCTTTTGCTGGGAGTATCAATTGGGGCAAATAGGTACATAGTTCCCATGCTAATCAGGAACTGTAACCCTTTCAGGTTTACAAAAACTCTTTGCGGCCATGATAAGCTCTTATGTATATAATCCTAGATAATCGAGATAATTAAATCTTATTCATAGCTTTTAAAATTCCTTTGAGAGAAGTAAATAGCTCCCGAGCCACAGTGTAATTGACTGAAATTATTGGCAGTATTTAGCTTCTTACAGCCTTAGACATTATTCTGACCATTTTAAACATTTTTTTAAAGGCAATATTTAGTCGTACTTACTTTGCCAAATCCTATTGCACAATAAAGCATAATTTGAAAATCAGAATAGAATTTTTTATGTAAATTCCTTAACACCGTTCATGAATAACCCTTTGATTTCCATAGTCGTTATAAATGTCTTATGCGTTTCTTGGACTTGGACTATCTACTATGGAATTGAAAGGAGGAAGTAAAGAAGAAGAAGAAGTGATTGAAATATTATGTGTAGTAGTGCGGAGCATTTAGATCTGCAGCTGAAGCTTTATTTATGCCTCAAGTTCCTTAAGCCATTTAACGCACTTATCGCGAATATATGGCCAAAGAACAGAGTCGGAGCAACTCAAAGTTTTTTCTGCTTGTTAGGCAACTCGGGGCAATGTGAAACAGGAACTACAACGCTGCTTAGTTTCCAGCTTTGCCTGGGTTTCTTTAAACATTTCTTTGTTCAGTTCTTATTCTATTACTGTTCCAACTTGCCTTAAATTTAAATTTGTCCAGTTTTTTGTGTTTTTAAATCACTATTTTGCTGTCTAGAACCTTGCTTAGCTAAGATTAGGATTTTGGGCGATATATTACTGTTAGTTTTCTGCTTTTTAGACAATCTGGGGGCACTCTGAAACACCAACTACAACGCTGCTTGCTGTCCGGGTTTATTTAAACAGCAATAAAATCATGCTTAGTTCTTATGTAGCTTGCATTCAATTTTAATCTGTCTAATTTCTTTTGTTTTTAAATTATTGTGTCAAATTTTTAATTTGGCCAGAAATAGATCTCTAATTATTTTTGCTTTTCAGAAATTCCAGGGGCAATCGAAAACACAAAAAAAATCCTAACTATGCCCAAATTATTTATTTAGACAGCAATTTTGCTTAATTCCTTAAAGAATTCGGATTTGCGAGCACTTTAGTAGCAATCTATTTTGATTTATATTTGTAAGAGCATTCCTATGACTTGTATTAAAGTAAATTTATCTAATTTTTTTGTTTTTAGAGATTTTAAGGTACAATATTTTTAAAATCTGAAAGAAAATTAGATGCCTTTTAGACGCTTTTTAGACGCGATATTAACAAAAATATTAGCTTGCTATTTTGGTTTTTTAGAACCTTGTTAAGCTAAGAGTAGGATTTTGGGTGATATATTATTGGTACGGTGTTTTGGTGCCATTGATGGTTTATGACTAAATTCCGAAATCCACTCCTCACTTCTTTAATGGCTCAAATGTGGAAATTTTATTGTCCCACTCCACCCCTGATTTATTCCACGGCCTTTTCTCTCTCCACAAAAACTCGCTTTTGACCAAACTCACACAAAACTACGATAATTCCCAAAAACTGGGCTATTACACACACCCGGCCATTTCTTTAACAGATATATAAGTACATTTCAAGCTCAATACATTACATTCCTTACGCATTTTAAATTTACCGGGATTAAAAAGTACGAAAAAAATCAGAACAGCATTTAGTCTTACAGTTATATAGCAGGCGAAATTCTACCTAATTATATTAAGCGTCTTAAAAATTCTCACGAGTGAAAAAAAACGTGCGGTTCTAACCAAAAGATAAATAAAACGTAAAAAACCCTATCGTAGATCACGCATTTTAAACTTATCGCAATTAATAAGATAAATCAGGGCAGAATTTAGTCTCAGTAATATAAAAGGTTAAATTCTACGTAATTAAATTTGGCGTCTTAAAAATATAACGTGTCAAAAATTGTTATCGAACCCTACGGGTTATAATTTATACAAAAAAATTGCAGGCCAGAAAAACATGTAAAATAATCTTAGTTACCGCATTTTAAACCTACCGCTATCAATAAATACAAAAATTAGACAGACCACAATTTAGTCTGTTAGCATTTGATTTATTTTAATACATTGAATTTGGAGCTTTAAAAACAAAAAACACGCAGTTTTCGAACCTTAAAAAGATTATAATTTATACAACTAGAAGTTCTGACCAAGATGTAAAAAAAACTATACAAGAGAAAGAAAAAAAAACATGTAAAGATGAAAGCGTCAGTCGTCGGTTTTTGGTGTGTTTTTTTTTATTCTCTGGGAATAAAATGTGTGAATGAATAAATGGTAAATATAGAAATGTTATAATGTATATATATGTATGTGTATTATTGGGGGTGCTCATAAATATGATGAAAATGATGATTTATGAGTTGTGCTAGGTTTTATTGAAAAAGATAAATATCCTTTTGCACATAAACCATTCTTTTTCCTTTTCAAATGTCGGATGTCAAACAACTATTTCCCTCCGAAACATTTCAAATTTTTTTCTTTCTTTTGCAACAACATACATAAAAATCTATTCATTTTATTCAACAAATTCAACACGTTTCCCTATCTCTCAATTCATATATATTTTATTTATTTATGTGGTTTTCGATTCTAGAACCAGGGTTGCGGTTGCCGATTTTTTTTATATCATTATCAATTAAGCCATATATATCAAGACTGTACAGATTACGGTTTATTGCTTTCGTATTCAAATAAAGACGTTTATTAAGAGCCTATTTTTTGTCTTATTTTTTAAAACAAAAAATTTACAAGCTTAAACTATGAGTAGAGCTGTTTTTAAATGGAAAGACACAAATGTGCAACTGCTTTTTCTGCATATTTTTAAAGCTGTTAACTCGTTGAACAGCATTGTCCACTAAAAAAGTGCCAAGTTTATGAATATATTTAGAATTTTTTTATATGTGTGTCTAATGGCTCAATTCGGTTATTTTTATTCTAAATTAATATAAAAAAAATTATTGAAATCATCGGAAAAATGACAAATGACATTTAAACACTTATTAATGAAAGGTTTTTAATATTTTTTTGTTTGAATGAACTGGTATCATTGATACAATTTCTCATTTATCCCCGTAGTTTGTATCAAAATATGCGTAAAAACATATACTACTATGATAAACCATTCCTAAAAGCATTAAAAAGCTTTGTTTTCTACTACATATAGCATATAGCAGAAATAAAATACATTGTCCCGTAAATAGGAATAGGACAGACTGACTGACTATGTCTATAGGGTTTTATGGGACTGTGAGATTTTGTTGTTGTGTCTTTGAGAGAGTCATACATGTCGTTAAATAAGGGATTAAAGCAAGTATTAAAAGAGCCGTTAAAAATTACAAGGAAGAAAGAAAACGACGCTTAATTTACCCTCTGATAAATCCGAATCAAAATTTAACACAAAAGTCCACAAAAGCCAACGAGAGAGAAAGTCACAAGGGAAAACAAGTTATTCAGGGCCGTATTCAAATCAAGTGATAAAACAACGCAAATTTACTGTGAGAATTCAGAATTAAAAGTAATAATTAAATTCGTAAGTCTTACAGTACCATTCTACTGCGTTTTACTTAGACGTTGGATGCACTTGAAAAGTGCGGAAAATTTGAAACTTTAAAAAATTAACAACATGACTTTTTTCTGATTGGACAATTGAACGTTTTTTTTTATCCCCACGTCACAATTAATTTTAAAAATTATAATTTGAAGCTAAAATCAAATGTTATTCTGAATGCATTTTTTTTAATACGGCCATATAATAGGGTTTGGAATTGCTTTTTGGATGGGTTGCGATTAATTTGAAAACAATCAAATTTCAAGCTGGAACGAAATGCATTTTTTTGCTCGAATACGGCCATACTGATTAAGTTGGAAATTGTGCGTAGTATAACAAAATTCAAATTTCCCGCTGGAACAAAATGCATTCGAAATGCATTTTCAATTTTTCGAATACGGCCATGTACTTGAGTTGGGAATTGTTTCTTGGATGGGTTTTGAGATTAGTTGGTTGGTAGGGGCTGTTGTGAGTGATTTATCTATTGGAAATAGAATACCGAGGAACAAGATGAGCCCTGGCTGCCCAACAAAAAAAACCTAATCTTCTTTTCCCTTTCTTATCTAACATCACAACTATCTCACCAACTCTAGAACAAGAAACCTCTACTTTTCAACTCCACAATTCATTCCTTTTTTTCTTATCCAAGGTTACGTCAAAAATCGCAAAAAAAAGCAATATATTTTAGTTAATCGATGATTTATTTTTGAACACTTTGATGCCTTTAAATTTCAGCGGGAGATTTAAAATATAACAGCATTTTTAAAAAATAACTACGGAAAACTCTTAGTTTAACCAGTCTTTTGTAAATGTATTTTTTTAAAAAAATCTCTTTTGGAAATTTCAAGAGAACAAAGCGAGTTTTATTAATTACAGTTTTTAAAAAAACCGGGTGCGTAAAACGTTCCAAGTGAACTTAAAAAACATTTAAACATTTTTTTTAACTCCCACAAAAAAACGTATGCATATAATTGTTCAAAAACTGCGGCATTTGCTTATTTTTTTTAACCAAAAAACTAAACTTAAAGACGTACAATTTTGAATTTTATTGGTCTTAAAAAACCGAGTAAATAAAAACATTCTAGGCCCTTAACTGTTGAAAAAAAATTAAAGATTTTTTTTAAAAACTCCCACCAAAATGCATATGCCTATAAATGTTCTAAATTTAAACTTTCACAGCATTTACTTTTTTTTTAAACCAACAAACTAAACTTAGAGATGTATAATTTTGAATTTTATGTAATTTTTTAAGAAATAATTTATTAAAAGGACCGATGAAATATAAACCCTGTTCGGTTTAGTTTGAGATAATAGTTGAAGTTAAGGTTGAAGTTTGTTTGAAATGAGAGTAAGATGGAGAAAGGCGCTGTAAAATAAAAATAAAGAAATGTTTGAGATGGAAAGTGAAGTTAATTGCAGCCGATTCATTGTGACAGCCAACGGAAATTACACCAACGTTTCCATTCAACATTTCCCTCTTCTTATAAAAGAAAACTATTTAATATAGACACTTACTAAAATATATTTACTATGTACTACTGCTATACACTATATCAAAATCACATAGTATTATACACTTTATTCAACGAGTTAAAAGCTTTTCGTTGCTAAATATCAATCCAGTTTTGCTTGATTGCTAAAAAAAATCGGAAGTTTTAAAAATATTTTTGAATCAAAATCCAAAATAACTGATGAAATGAAAATTATTTGTACGTTTTTTGAATTTTGCTATTTATTGGTTTGCAATTTCAGACTAATTTTTGGGTAGATAAATAAAGTTAGTAGAAAACCCAGTCTTTGTGAAGCCTTTTAAAACTATTGAGCGTTTTTGGCTGCTATCAAACGAGATAAGCATTTTAAGGATGCTATGAAGCGTTTTGGACTTCTAGTAAGCGTTCTGATCTTTTATTAAGCGTTTTGGATTTCTATTAAGCGTTCTGATCTTTTATTAAGCGTTTTGGACTTCTATTAAGCGTTTTAACGTTTATTTAGCGTTTTTTGCT
>JAQGBQ010001472.1:0-11607 GCA_034698485.1 Vertagopus arboreus
CAAATATATGTTCCATTCTTTTGTATTAAGGTTTTAGGACTTATCGAATGTAAACACAGACGACAATGGACATTTTTCTGCTGGAATTGGCTTACAATTGCATTTGATCATTAAGTCGGTTATTATACAATTCAGTCGGGAAGTTTTCTGCTGTATAGCTCCATTAAGCTATGAGAATTTATCCACTCCACTAACAAGGAGACCTTTTTCAATAAAAAAGAACAAACTAATAATAATAAAGATTCTGTCTTAAATTTTAAAATCGACGATAATTACGCATATTGCATATTTATTGTCTGAAAGAATCAGATTGAACAATTTACAATTTTTTTTTTAAATTCATGAAAAGTCTAAACTGGAAACATTTAAAAAATATTTTTGAAGAAAATAGGGGAAAATATACCAAATTTTGGTTTACTTTCTGATTACTTTTAAGGATATGAAATTTCCCTGTATTTAAATTTTTTATTTTTTAACAATTTGAGAGGTTTGAAATTTAATCCAATTTAATTTGTCAACCCTGCTGGTTATAAAAGTACTGATAAAAAAAATTCCGTTTGTTAACTAAAAAAAAAATCTCTATTTAAAATCAACGATGATTTGAGAAACATTTAAACATCATTTAAAAACTATTCGCATCATGCCAAGCAGCGAAAAGTGACTTGAAGCGACCGATAAACTTGAGAACAGAGCCCGCTCATTGCACTGCATGAATTGCATTCATTTTTTATGCATTAACTCATCGATAACTTTCGAAAACGCGATTTTGCACCGCATGTTCTATAAGACTATAACCAAAGTTGATCAGCTTGACCTATTCTTTAAAATTAGCAATTTTGCAAGAAAATGCAGCTTTATCATCCAAAAAGGTCTCCTTGTAAGACTAAGCGATATCGCTCCATTAAGCGATAAACTTTAGGGCCATTCATATGATCCAATGTTCAAGTACACAAGTTAAATATTTTTACAAAAAAACGGAAGTCACTAAAAATCAAAAGAAAATACAACCTAATATTTGAATTTATTTTATCAAATGTATTTTGTATCATTTAGTGACTAAGTTTCATTTGCTATGAACAGCTCTTTAACAAAACAAAAATCTTTGAGAATTTATTGTATTCTCTTTGCTAATACGATTTTTATTTTGCTAATGCAATTTTTAGATTTTTGTTAGCTCTTTCTACTCATAGCTTCATGGAGCTATAGATTTGAATACTTCTCGACAGGAATTAATCCTCGATGCGGGAACCGGACTTGTTCATAGGGCTTATAGGGCACGGTTTATATAGCTAATAGAGCTTTTAGCTCTAAGCAAACTACTGCTTCATTTCTGCTCATATTTTTATGATCAGATAATTAAGAATGTCAATATCAATTAGGAACTGGTACGAACAGAAAATTCTTAAAATATTTTTACCGTTATAAAATCTCTGACTGGAAGTCAACTATGTTTTCAAAACCTACTAAAACATTCTATGCTCAAACAGCACATTTGATTTCAGTTATCATCAAATGTTGGGTTTATACAATTTAGTTTATTAATCAATATGATTTTAAACAACCATATTTATTTAAATTGAACAGAACACATTACATTCAAGATAAGTACAGATTCAGTGTTGAAAATGAGTGAATAATCTTTGTTAATTACAAAGAGGGTATGAAAAGTCAAAGATTCATCTAAAACAATTTGGTGATTCTGATATTGTATTTCAAGTCTCATAATTTGTATGTTAGGACTGTAAATCATTACTTTCGGTTTTGAAAAAGTCATTACGATAGTGTATTCGTCACAAAAATTCAAAAGCTTATTGTTTTGACAAATCCTTGACTAAAATCAGTTGTAAAAATACACAAAGCCTGCAAAAAGTGTTTTATAGAAAACAGCTAAGAATGTATGTGTAACCAAGAATTTGTGGTAACAATGAATTTGAGTTGATGCCTTTATTTCAGTCGGGGACTGGGGACTTTATACCTACATTAAGATTTATGAGTTTATCCTTCCAACTTCCCAAGAACTACTCCTTTAAGGTATAAGATTTGAAGTTTCTTCCTCCACTAAGGGATTTTTTGCCCCAAATGATGAGGGGTTTGACCGTCGGATTTGGATAATACTAACATTAGAAAGAACGAATACAAATCTATAAATTGCATTTGAAAAATAAAAATAGCATTTGCAGAGAGCATACCATACATTCGCAAGGATTTTTGTTTTGTTACAGAGTTGTTCATAGTAAATGAAATAAAATGACTAAATCATACACAATATATTTGATAAAAAAATCATTAGGTTTACTCAAATCAATGAATATATTATGTTGTATTTTCTTTGGATTTTTAGCGACTTCCCCCCTTTTTTGTAAGTATATTTAACTTCTATATGTGCTAGTTAATTCAATTAAGGTCAATCCTGAAAACTCAACCTTTAAGAAATCTTAAGCATGCGTAGGGCGCTTTTCAAGGGTTTTATTTCTGCGAGGTTGGGTTTTCAGGATGGTCCTTTATTGAATTCACTAACACATACTTCAACATTAGTTTATATGAACGGCCCTAAAGTTTATACCTTCATGCAGGGATATTGAGTTTATACCTTAATTGTAGGGTACTACTTAGTAAAGGGATAAACATTTATCCCCTAACGGAGGTATAAAAAAGAAAAGAGCTTGACTGTACTTTGAGTGTCATACAACCGTTAAAAGAATAAAAGTCTAAGTCCTTAAACATTAACTTATTTATGTTGTTGACGTTCTTGTATTGTCTTAATTTTTGATTAACGATAAATTCAACCACTCTTGTTTTGTGGTTTAATTTGAAGCAAAAAGTTAAAACGTTATTGATAAATTTTATCCTTGGGTCAATTTAAAGAAATTAGAATGACCCACCCCAAATTCATTCTGGCATTTTTACTAGTTTTTGTGGTACGTTACGTTCATAAGGCAGTAATGTTAAAAGTGTATAGAGGGTTAAAAAACAATTAAAAAGGGTATTTTTTAATGTTTTCTTTAAGGTGGTGAATGCCTTTTCAGCAGAGTTACTAGCGAATAAAGACAAAGCTGTGAACGGAAAGAAAGGTTCTATTTCAAGGAGTAGAAGAATAGCCGGTAAGGGTAAGCCTGCCGAGGGCGGTGTTCTTCTAGGTGACGTATTAGAAGACAACAAGGATGATGAAGACAAGTGTATGACGAGTTGCAAGAAAACGGAGAAATTGAAGAAGAAGGGCTGCGACTGCAAAGAACCTAAAAATATAGGGATGAAACTCCCTACAAAAATAACAAATGAAGCTTTTCACCAGTAGATGGGTTAACTGAAAAATCTAAAAATGTATCCACGCAATAATCAACAGCTTAAGCATATTGTGTCAACAATTTTAAACAATATATTTAAAACTGTCTCAGATGATCTGATTAGAAGAAGAATTTAAAAAAACATTTTGTTGAAGATCGAATTTCCATTCATTCCGTTAAAAAATAATAAATGTCAATGTTTATCATATTTTCCATTCTGATAGTTGTGATTCAAAATAAAGGTTTAAGAAAAAAGTCTATAGAAATGTTTTCGTCTAAGAAAAACAGCAGTGTATGAGACGGTCTAAATTGATGATTTGGCCTCTCAATTTGATTACTGCCAAAAAATCTCCTCAGAGGCATCTAAAAATCCTAAAACGGTAAGCACGGAGCAACAAGAGTATAGAAAATTTCTGAGAGATAAAAATATCAAAATAAGATACCGAGGTCCGCAGGCCATGATTTTAAATCAACATGTACGATAAACCGGAAGCTCCTTTCAAAAAAGGTAAAAATTTACAGATTTAGGATTAAAAAAATTTCTTATTTTAATCGATCAAGCATACTTTGGGGTAAGCAATAGTAGAAGGGAAATAATTCACAACAACAAACAAGAAAACAAAGAAATAGTAGCTCAGACAATTGCATCTACAATTTGGAGAAAGTTCGGCAAGCAGATTATAGTTATCTGTTCTCTGTTTTTATAGTGTTAATCATAGGTGGGCATTTTGCCCTCAGCCCTCACCTCTTGAGGGTAAAAGAAAGCTTTTTTGCCCTCAGCCCTCTGAGGACGGAGGGCAGTGAGAGCATGAGGGTACTATTTGACATTGAGGGCTAAGGGCACTGAGGGCATAAGGATAATATTTAGTTTTGAGGGCACTGAAGGCAGGGATTTAGGGCCTTCTCATGCAAGCACCCTCACCATCAGCGCAATGTTTATTTTGAGGGCACTGAGGGCTTGAGGGCATGAAAGCACGATTTGGCCCTGAGGGCTGTCTTATGTTATACTTCGAAAACCAAATTATATATATGATGGTCCACCCTGGACATATACCCTGGATACTTGCAGACTAATTTTTGCAATTATAGTACTATGCAGCGAAGATCAGTAGTTCGTATATGGACTTGACATGATTAATTAAATCAACACTTATGCAATAAATAGGCAGGTACGAATTATGTGCTGCTGTAAGAAGGGCTATCGTTTTATTCATGGAACCAATGAATCATGAACACAAATTAATCATATGTAATGAACTATTCAATTAACTTCGCGAAGTAGTGAAGTTTCATAGAAATGATGGTTAAGAACAAACGAGGAAGTCTGGTTGTTCTATTGGCTTTTTGGGCCAAAATAGTACCTCACCAAGAAAAAGGGTATTTATATGTTTTAGATTATTATATATTTATTTAGCTTCGAGATTTTCACTCTACACACTGGATAAGGTTTATGAGGTCACAGGTCAACCAGCTAGGCTCTCAACAACGAAAAAGTTATCACTTGAAGTGTAATGTAAGACAGATAAAAAATAACTAACTGGAATCAACCAATGTCTCTTCTTTAGACACATCTTTATATGGTAGAGTAGATTGGACATTGGAAAGATGTCCAATGTTGTCAGATATTCTTAACTAATAACTATTAGATTCGTCCTTTAAGCTCTGGAGCCTTAAACGGACATTTAACTCAATAAATAAGATAAGGAATGGAAATGCCATAGGTAGTGGAGGTCGAGGAATGTCGATCTCAAGAAAACCTCCTGAAGGCTTATGCAAATACAATACTGCATATTATTAGGATATAGTGCAGAGTAGCTACATTTAAAATGTAGATTCGTCAAGGCAGAATAATCAGCGTTTACAACTCCCCTTTCGGTAAATTACACTTACTATTGAAGTTATTTGAGATTAATGTCGGCAACAACCGGAAACTGTACCAATGGAACTTTAGTTTTTGAGCGCTGGCTATGTAAGAAGATTTTGTACCGTAATGCATGTTTGATTCTGCTTTTAAGTCCCCGATTTCGTTTATATTTGATAGGCACTTCTCCAAACAACGCCTCCTTGAACTGTCCTGGCCAGTCTTGGCTCTTTGGCCAGATGGATACAAGATTAGATTCAGTCCGGGGTCTATCTCGTCCAATAAATGCAAGATCATGATCTGATACTAATGGTTGAACATTGCAAGCCAGTAATTGTGCTCCTATTAAGCGCCACTGATGTAATTCGATGAATAGATTCAGATTTTTGGATGTTTCAAAAATGGCTTTAAGATCCACAGAAAGCTTAGAATTGCCTTTTACCCAAGAACTTTGTGAACTCAACTGCTTAGGGTAAGTGTATAATTTCAAACATTCGGGTCTCGAAGTTGACCAAGGGATTGTGGATAGAGACGAACTCAACTTTTCTTTCATTATGCTCCAACTTTTTAACAAATAAAAAGTGTCAGCAGCAGCGTATTGTTGCAATTCGAGATGAAGCCGGCGTTTCCTCCAATCTGCTATTAGCAACCTCTCACCCACTTTTTCTGGCTGGAGAATAGCTCCTAGACCCACAATACTGGCGTCACAAGATATGACAAACGGTGCATTTAAATCAGGAAGATGGACCTCTGACAAATTACTCAATGATTGTCTAAGATATTGAAACGATTTTTAAAAATTCTTCAGTCCAATTGAATTTTACTTTCTTTTCTAGTAGGTTAAACAATGGTCGCGCATATTTAGCGACGTCTTTTATAAACCTTCTATAGAATCCAAGGAGACCTAAGAATTTCTGTACCCTATGCACACTTCTGAGAACAGGATTATTGTTTATAGATTCAACTTTTTCTGGGTTTGGATAACATTTTCCTTCTTCAATTATGAATCCCAAAAACTTAGTTTCTTTCTACAGAGCTCAAGCTGCTTGTGATAAATAGTGAAACCAGAAGTAGATCCTGATAAAATGGATGATTTGCTAGACATTGCAACATGGGACAAGACCGTAGAGTGGGACAATGAAGTCGCCGATAACCGCACTATTACTCAATTGGAAACTGAGAATTTTGATTTTGCGGACAGAGAAGTGATGGTTGATTGTATGGAAATTGCCAAATGGGATGACAACGTTGAATGGGATACAAAAGTCTCAGAACAATCGCTAATGCCTCAATTTGAAATAGAGACGGATCAAATAAATAAGGACAGAAATTTGGCAGTCACGGCAGAGCTTACGGAAATCGCACAATGGCACGAGACAGTAGAGTGGGACAATGTATATGATGCAAACCCAATTACTCAAGTAGATTTTGCGACAATGGCTGAGTTTCTTGAAATCGCTAAATAGGACGAGATCGTGGAATGGAACACTGTAGCTGCTAAGCAACCCATCACACCTCAATCGACAATAAAACCAGCAGATGCTGCAGTTCTTGCTGAATTTCTGGAAATTGTACAATGGGATAAAAATGTTGAATGGCATAGTAGTATAACTGCCAAGATACTCGAAGAAGATCGTTTAGAAATCAATTCAGTTTTGCAGAGGAACCAACTACGAATCGTACTAAATGTTACAAAGACAAAAAAACATCACCACTTTAGGAATCTCACAAATATGAGTTTAAATAAAATTAGCACACCGTGTGTTCAAGTGAGTACATGCAAAATATGGTAAAAGTGTAAATATATTTATGACAAAATTACTAAATACATTTCATAACATTTCAGAATGATCGAATGCAACCACCGAACTATCAGAAATGTTGACATATATCGTTCCGACATCGATTCTTTGGAATTTGAATAGTGGCTGACTGACACAGTAATTGAAAACCTTACGCCGACCTATTTTTGCCTTGATATTAAAAATATTAAAAAAAAATACTCATTGAATTGAATTACTTAAATCATAGATGGTTAGATCAATCTATGGATTGAAAGATCAAAAGATGGCCAAAACTGCTCACTAGTATTCATCTTTGGTGCTTTTTTCATATTTTTATTTAGATTTTAAAAGAAAATTTAGTCCAGATTTGATGTATCGAATAGTTTCTGAATGTAAAATATTTAATACCTTAAAATTATTTACTCATTCATATACCGGGAACAATAGATTATTGGTACGGGTGCTGATTTGATGACATTTCCAGTTTGCATAGCACATCACTGGACATTGTATGTAGACCAAAGATCAATGATTATAACTGAGTACGCTCCTTTAACCAAACTACAACCCCATTATCAAAGTCTAAAGATGATTTAAGGCTCTATTATTATGAAATAAATTAATAGTCAACAATTTAATTTAACTTTTTGTGCAGGATGTACAGAATTTTCTTCAGTATATTGATGAAATGAATCGACCGGGGTCTTCTAAATAAACAATATCTGAATCGGGTAGGCACAAATTTTCAAGACAAATCAATCATTTTGACTGTGGCCTGTTCATTGTTAAACTGGTAGAATGCATGCCATATTATATATACCCTAATTACAATCAAGACCAAATGTCGGAAAACATAAGTAATGTCAAAGCCACAATTTTATCCCGAACTATTGTTGATCTAGAGGACAGTGCTGAAAAGGAATCAATTAACGATCTTAAAGTCATATTCCAAGATCTAGAGACGGATCAAACAAAGAACTTGAATAAAAATCAAGTGCTTGATAGAATGACGTTCATCGGTGGATTACTAAACATTACTGATCAACCGACTTGTAAATCCTATCAAAAACTAGCGTCAACTAGGTTGTAACGCCTTTGCTAATTCTGACTAGGAAGGAAGGCTGACTGACCCACAACGATAGCTTCCTAAGTTGCTTCTTTTCCGTTTCCTATTTAGGCTGATGCAGTGAATATGTGAAATGACTGTTTTAGCTACAGGTTTTCAGAAGGTGTTGTAACTTTAATGTCAAGTCAAGTTTGTCAAGTTCAATTGTAGTTACAACACAACACAAAATACCAATTAGAAGTATTTAAAATAGTTAAGAGAGAGAAGTTGAATCTCAGAAAGGCAGAAAGAGACTAAGTATTAACATACATAAAACCGAATACTATGACTCAAAATTCATTCCTTCTTCTAACAATAAATTTACCTTGAACTTTAGAATACAAATATTACAAGTCATACCATACAAAAGATACACGTAGATTTGAGTCCAAGACTGGACAACAATCAAACCTGACATTACATCATGTAAATATTTAGCTATGAACTTTATCATATCACAACTCTGGCTCCATCAGTCTCATGATATTGTACTAATTTGGTCCTTGAACTTTTGGGTTTGTGGGCTCGAGTAACATGACTTTTGTAAATAATGCTTGTGAAATTGAACATTTATCTTGTGCCACTTGAATCTATGCTTGACATACATGATGTTAATACTTCAAACCGCATATCTAATCCTGATCAAACGGTTGATTCACAAATGATAGACCTTTCCGAGCTTCATTCTGACAAACCTAACATTAGTACAAGACCTGTTCGAATCCGTAAACCACCGAATCGATTCATGTTTTAAATACCTTGTTATGTATTTAAAATATAAACGTTTGGAAAAATAAAATTTATTTTTGTTCAAACCACAACCTACTTCAGACTGAAATTATGTAAAATCGGTTGCCCAAGCCAAATAGTTCTATTTAAGTAAATCTATCGTTTTGCCAATATTTTTTAATTTAATGTGGAGTTGGTTCGATTAGGTTACCTCTATTTGCATTCAAGTAAAGTGTGGTATTATGTTTAATGTCTGAAGTTTCTATTTGCTTAATGTAAATAATTTTAGCTTAAATAAGTATATTGTGATTATAATAATAATTTTTTTGGCTATTTTATTTAAAGAATACCATATTACATATGTTTGTTATTTTGTAAAGTAATTAAATCCATTTTATAATTAAACTCTGGCTCGGGCTATGCAAAGCTGTACTGAAGGTTTTAAATTTGTTATCCTATTGATTCATTAAATGGTACAACTCTGTCTGAGTCCCAATTTCGACACCACTCTAAAATAAGCTTACAAATTTCGGTAAAAAACAATGAAATACACATAAAAAACTGTAATAAATAAGAATACAGAAGACATCGAAATTTAAACATAAATTCACCAATGAGTGCAAACCAACAAATGCTGATTAAAAATCCATACATTGTGTAACAAGAAATTAAATTGGAGAATGTAATTAATTCCTCATCGCGTATTGGCCAAGAATTTAACTTTTTTTGTAAGAATGCTCTAAAAAATTCTTTCGTAAATTTATACTCAAGTTCCCAGAAACTTAAAATGCCCGATTCAGAGAATCTTGTCCTACTCAATTTCATACTGTGGGAAATATGAACGTAAAAGAATGAAAAGTACATCTGAGTGTTCAATCTTTCTTCTACTTTAAAACATTTGTGTTTGGGAAATGCTATTTGGAGTTCATACGTGTAGTGCATTTCATCTGCGGTATCTGCCTTATCATAGACGGATATTCTTAGCTTGTCTGTGTCATTATAAAACGACGCTATGTGATCATAATTAAACGGTTCATTAACAATTTGAATCGTTTGATTCAGAACGTCCTGCAGCCCATTTCGGACGAAATCCTCCTTCGCGAACTCAAAGCCTTGATTGAATGGATCATAAAGAAGGATTTTGTAGCCTGCATGCACTACTCCACTCAGGTTTGCAAGAGGAATGATTTTCGAAGGAGAAATGAGATTTGCTGTGATAAAAGTTTCGAAATATAAAGCACAAGTAAGGAAAACGATAAGAAACACTAGACTAAGAACTAAATCGTTTTTGTTGATGGTCCATTGTCTCATCATAAGTGCAAATAGACTGAATAGATTTTCTAACAGTGCAATGAGAGAAAATCCTTTTTGAAAGGAAATGAGAAAAGCGGAAGCAATAATTGTGCTCACGAGAAAAAGCCAAACAACCATTTCAAAAGGAGAAAGCCAAATAGCTAAGCTAATGGATTCAGATCTTTGGGTTGGGTCGCAGTAGATTATCCTATGACTACTTTCACCAAGATGAAAAAGTGCCAGCTGATCTGCATAATTGCTATTGTTTCTACAATTTGCATATGGCCTAATGAGCCCAAGTCTAGTGTCAATTTTTTCAATTGTCCGGTACTGAATAGTTACATTCAGTATTGAAGCAATAGATTCGATAACAGCAATATTCCTATCGCAATAATAAGACCAGATGAAATTTTCTGCTCTTTTTCTATTCCAAGGACTAGACGGACAGTCGGGCTGTGTGGGGAAAGAAAGTTGATGTATATAGGTTATTTTAATTGTCCTCCAGAGCTGACTCAGATTTGTTGTCTCCACATTTGACAGAAAGGTATCATCTGGTACTTTGTATCTAAAGTGTACACAGAATGGGCAGAAGAAAATCCATCTTGTTGCGAAATCCTGCGATCTTACGACAAAAAATACTCGTGTGGGCAACTTATTCAATGCCGAATGGTAATTAGTTGGAACCACATCCGTTAAGACAATAAAAATCGGTTTCGACAAATATGAAAAATCGTTGAGTTCAATAAATTCTCCAAGTCGCCACGGATCGTGATACAATTGCACAACAACACTTATTGCACAGCGATCATAGAACTCGTGTGTGTGGTCAATCCATCTAGTATCGTTGGAGTCATAAAATGTCCAGATCGGATTTGTCACTCGATTCAAATGAATAAGCTCCTCAGCTTCGTCCATGTAATCCTGGTCGTTGGAAAATGTCTTGAGGTGAACAACACAGTTTTCAAAAGACCTCAACACCACACTACAATCCACTGATTTAATAATATAGACGAATGCAATCACGAAATGAGTTATTGAAAACGATAAGGAAATATTTTTCATCATTTTGACTGTTGTACTCTTTCCGGCGTCAGGCTGATAGGTTAATTTAAAAAAAATATAACTGCACAACAATAAAAAAAATTGGATAATCTCGAAAAAGTTACCTTAGTTATTATTGTCGAATTAGTTCGACAGATTTAATAAAACAAACAGATGCAACCTTCAAAAGAGTTATGAAAAACCAAAAGGAAATCTTTTTGCTCATTTTGGCTGTAGTACTTCGCTTTAACTCCTGAGCGTATATCTAGAAGACTAAGATGGACACGAGAATAAAGCTGAGCTGTTGCTACGTGAAAGTCGAAAGGATAAATTGAATTGGACAGAATTCATTTGCGTCATCTCATTTTAGGAAAATATGCTTATCATAATATGAAAGGAAAAGCGTAATGAATTAACACATGCCATCAACGGATTGCTCTTAACCTTAGTCCTTGAAGAAAAGGAAAAACAGGATGCCGAATGTTAGAAAATTGACCATAATTGAGACGA
>JAQGBQ010001473.1:0-11606 GCA_034698485.1 Vertagopus arboreus
TTGTACCTTAAGGAAATGGTTTAGATCTTAAAATTTTCATTTGTTTATGTAAAATGTAAATAGTAAACGGGTGGTTGTCCATGGAACATTCCAGAATATTCTATAATGTTCCATGGAATGTCTGGAATGTTTCATGGAATGTTGCGACTTGGTATTGAAAACAATGTGTTAATCATATTATGTATTTTTGTCGCTTGATAAAACTATTGAACCTTGAACCTCATGGCCACGTCCATAAAAGACTCTATAACATTCGATGCTTCAAAAACTAGTTACATTAAGGCTAATTATTCCATCAATAGATTTTTATCAACATTATACTTATATTTTTTAATCATGTTGATTATGAATTATGAATTTGGTTTTTGTAAAGATTAAAAGATTTTTTAAATGTAAATGTTGTGTATCTTTAAACGCTAAATATAGATTGTAAATTAATTTAACCTGATGCATCCCTGCAACTGTTCCTGCTCCATATTCAGTGACTAAGACGGGTTTCCCATAGCTCTTATACCAGAGCTCGACTTCCGTGGGCATTTGCAGATGTATCACTTCAGTCCTGCCGGTGTCCGCGTACCACCCAAAGTACCTGTTGATTGAGATCACGTCCAGTGATGGGGCCTTTTAATCAAAAAGTCCAAAACTAATAATCGATATGAACTATAAATATATAATAATAATAATATTATCGGCAACTCACAATCCCTTTCGAAAAGTTCTGACTAAGAACAATAGTAATGGGACGAGATGCAACGTCCGCAATTCGAGTTGCATTTATCACAGCACTGTATAAAAATAAAAATAAATAAAAAATGTCAAATAAAAGCTTTAATTTGGAAATGTGACAAAAGTACTCGAAATAGGATGGAGCAAGTTCTTCCATAGACTTGGGTTCATTTCCGATTGACCACATGAGAACGCTAGCTCGATTCTTGTCCCGTTGCACTAAATCCTTCATAACTTGTATGTGACTGTTCTTCAACTCTTCCTTGAATCCCCTATTATTATAAAAATCAAACTATTAAAAAATCGAATGTAATTCTGCGGCTTTAATGATTGGCTCTGGTACTTACGAAAGACCGATAGCAGGTGACTCGTCGATTATGACGATGCCTAATTCATCAGTTAGATCAAGAATCTCTTCAGCATAAGGATAATGAGAAGTTCTGTAGGAGTTAGCTCCTGTCCATTTGATAAGATTGTGGTCCTTGACCAGCATGACTGGGTCAACCCCTCTACCCCGAATCTAGCAGCACGAAAAAATGCCAATTAGTGAATATTTTATTTACGAAGTACAATTTGAGATCGTATTACATTGTAATCCTCATGCCTTCCAAACCCACGGAAGTAAAAAGGCTGTCGATTCACAAGGAAAGTATTGTTGATAACTTTAACAGTTCGCACTCCAAACTTAAGGGAATAAACGTCCACATCTTCCGGATCATCCAAATTTATCAATCGAGCTTCAAACGTGTATAAATATCCAGGCGTTTCACCTTCAGGCTCGGATAAGTAAGGCCACCACTTTTTAACATTTGAAATCGTCGCTTCCCCGTGACAACCTCGACTTGACGACACTTTTGCCCCTGATTTGTTTCTAATTGTTACCAAACAGTTTGCACCTCCGTTGGCATGTATAGAGTTTTTAAGTTGGATAGAACTTTTGTATTCGATAGAGTAGGTTACCTGTCCTGTATATATAAAACAATGTAAGATTTCAAATTTGAACACATTTAAAAATTAAACATACGGACACAACTTACCCTCTTGTTCCACGAAATTTGTATCCAAAGTTATATCATCGATGTAAGTCTTGGGAGTCGTGTACAAAAAAACAGGTCTGTGTACTCCGGCAAAGTTGAAGTAATCGAAATTATAGCTCTGGACAGTGAACCCTTTCGGATACCTAAATAAACAAAATAACCCTTATCGTTAACCAGTAATGTTTTTCATAATCATTTAGCGTAAGGTTACTACCTTGAAGTGTCATTTGGATAGTGAAGCGTCCCTTGAGGAATTGTTTCAGGGCCTAATGTATTGTTTAAGGCGAGAACAAGAAAGTTCTTTACTCCGAAATTAACGAGGTTGGTAATATCTCCCTTGAATGGCAAATAGCCTCCAGTGTGGTTCAAAACATGCTTTCCATTTACCCACTATATTACACATATACATATGAATCTAAATGTTTCCACAATCAAGGTAAAAACTAATGAATAATTTGAATTGATACCAGAACAGAGAAATAGTTGGCACTTCCGAATCTCAAGAAAATATTCCGATTTTCCCATGATTTTGGGATCCAGAACGATGTAGAGTACCAGACCCATCCAACATGGTCCCTTAAGGCCTTGTCCTGTGTCAAGTCATTATAACTACTTGGCACAGGCATCATCTCAACATCCCCTGTCTATCAATAGAAAAAATAGCATCTTAAAGTATTTCAAAATATTGAATTAGCCCATAATAAGCTAAAATAGCTTTAATTTTGGGTAGGCGATTATTTCCAAAGTTGCAGTATTCAACTCAACTTTTTCAACTTGCTATATGAAATGTTTGTGATTTTTATTTTGCGAACCTGAGAGAGGGGCGATGTGAACCATTTCTCTTGAAATCCAATTTCTTGATCCAGAAGTCCTGCACTTCTAAACTCCCATATTCCGTCCAGAGATTTGACCTCTCGACTCTCTGAATCCCTGGGGTACAAAATCCCTTGACCTTTGACCCCAAATATAAGAAAATGACTTACAAAAGTCCAAAATATTAACCCAGTCATGTTTACTGGGTTTATGAATCACTTCTAAATGATAATTGTTTTACACAAGTTTATTCCACTTTATCACAATTGATACTGAAGGCTATAATTTACGGAAAATATACACAGAGGTTTGTTCGTTGACCGAAAAAAGATCATCCTCATCATATTACTACAAATAATATTGGCTACATCCTTAGTGCTCACATTACAATTTTGTGTGCATCCAATATCCAGCAAAAGGTACAATTTTATTCAAATATTATTATGCTCTTCTTTGTCGTATCAATATTTATTCCTGAACAAAGCTTCTTAACTAAAGCATTTTTGGAGAGTAAGTGGGCGTGTGTGTTCAATACTTATCATGAAATTACATACCAGTCCACTCATTCAGTTAATAAACATTTCTTATCCAAACGGAAGTGTCAACAGCACATGCACATAATAATATTATTATTCGTGATAATGATTTATGATTCGGGATTTTGAAATGATTTTAAAAAAAATAGATGAACAAAAATTTTGCATTTGCGAAGACTGCTTTATTTTCGTGAAACATTATTTGCACGTATACAATAAGATACATTTGCATTAGAAAGGAGGAGGAAACTCCGCCCGTAAGTTCGTAATAGTATAGTAGTAAACCGATTATTTGTCACAGACTTGGGTAAACATTTTTTATCACTCGGTAGTTCAGTTATTTACTGATCACAATATTCAGAGTTTTTAAAACTACTGTAAATTTAGTTGTAATGCATTGGCTAAACACAAAAATCCCCGATTCTGTTCCCACTGAATGTAAGAGTAAATATTAATAAAAACAACGTATATGTAGATGTAAATGTATAGAAATTGAATTACAAACGGCAGTAGACCGCTGGTAAAAGTGAAATCACAAGCAGGATTTCATATTAAAATTATCTTTTGATTGACTTGGTTGGGTCAGGAGGACGAAGCAGATCCCGATATGCAAGAAGGGAATCCCTGAGGGCAACAGAAATGGAGGTATCCACACCCGGAAGTCCAACAATAGCAACAAGATCTGGATAGATCCCGATTATTTGTTCCCAAGTGCCCCCTGTAACTAAAAACAAGTGTGTTACTTTTTTGCCCAGGCAAATGATAAATCAATCAAGAGAAAATATTTCTGTAATGTTACCTCGACTAGGGTCTGCTGTCTTCAAATTCTCTATGAGGGAAGCGATTGCCCTTAGTACAAAATTCATCTCGGCCAGTCGATGGCTATAGATTAATTAAACAAATAAAACCAAACCGATTAAAACCAAAATCTACGTTAAATCTGAGTCAGCTAATGAACGCTGACTTACCGTTGGATAGGAATATGAGAATTGTGGTTGACATACTCCTTGTAGTTGAGCAAGATATTTTGAAACCTTTGAAGGAGAGCTAACACAGCTATCTTTTTTCCATCCTCACCGCTCTGCATTTCCACAATCTCTGACACATTTGTTGGACCTTTGAGGACAAACTCCAATAAGGAAGAGAAACAAAATCGAACAAACTCTTCTCTCTCGGAAACATTTATTCCATCTAAACAAAACAAATAAATTCCCTCAAATACCATTCCATTTCCATTTCCTACTATGATTTATTAAATTATGAAGCTAAGACAATAAAGTACCATATTCGTTGATGCAGGAGCCTCGATGGAAAATCTTGACTACTTCGATAAGAAACTGAGAGGGGAGGAAACCATCATTACGAAAGACCAAATCTTTGAGCAGACAAACCATTCTAACGTCCATCTTTTCATCCTTCCATCCTTTCTTTGTCATCCAATCTCCCGTCCCTGAGAAAAATAAAAACTCTTGGCCACAGTTTGCCAACTGAGTCCAAAACTCGGGTTCTTTGGGCTTCTGGTCCACCATTAGTGGTACAGCCAAGAAAAACTGTAATGCACACTCCCTCCAAGCACCTTCAGAGTTTAGAAACCTCGATGCCAAAATTGGTCGGAAATTCTAACCAAAAATAGAAACCAATCTTAATACCTTTATACCAAGGGTAATACTACTGATCAAACGATATTATTACACATACTTGCATCGCACGACAGAAAAAGTCTGAGTCTGAGATGAATTTCTCTCCAGAAATATTTGCTAAAACTGAAACAGCATGCTTGAGGCACTTGACACCAAACTCCATACAATTCGGAATCACACCCTCCTATTTAAAAATAATTGGTAATCATTTCTATCATTACTTGTAAGTAAAATAATGTACATGAATTGAGATTATGCATACCAATGGAATTCCTTTTGCACTCGTGTTATTTCGAACAGCATAAGCTCCAAAGTCGATGAGCTGAAGAATCACTCCTGGGAGCAGCATTTGTAAATTCTTGGCACCCTTTGCTTCCTAATTAAAAGATTTCAAATATATTTTAGACTCGATAGAGAATAAAATAAAACTTGGACCAATTGAACAAACCTTTATAATGCTGTCATAAGAATGATATATTTGGTCCTGCAATGGACTCATTCCACTGTCACTTGAAGAGAACAGAATGGACGAAGCTCCATCCGCAGTTAGAGGAACAACAAGACTTTTTGTAAAAATTTGATTAAGTTTCCCAACATCTTCCACAGTTAGTCTGAAATTTCGAAAGACAAAAATTAGTCAATAAAGCACTCCTAATTAAGAACCCATTAGTATGTGGAGAAAGTCGACCATAGACAACCCAAAATCTTTTGTTTAGAAAATATTCCACACACCTGTTTATTAAAAAAAATTGAAATTTGACATGATGGAGGTTGATTTTTGAGGGTTTCCTTGAGGGCGTAGTGTCCATTACGAAGATAAAAAAAATTGATGAAAGTTGAACTTTCTCCTGGAGAAAAGTTGGTGAAAGTCAAACTTTCACCGATTTTTTTTAAATATTCTTAATGGACACTACATTTCCAGAAAAATCGAGCGCCCTCAAGGAACTCCACTAAAAACCGTCCCCATTTTGTCGAATTTCGACGTGAAGTTGGGAGTTTTTATTTTTGAATAACCAAGTTGTATGGAATCTAATTTAGTCAACAAGTTCATAGTTCATAATCAATATGATAAAAAAAGATCAAGTAATGTCGCGTTAACAGATTTGTATCGACATCACTTTATATTGTCGCCTCGCGTTTTTGGTCATGTTGATTATGAATTTGAACTTATTTAATTACAAAGATTAAATAAAAAGGTGAACATACTTGTTTTTCAACGGAGGAAATAAATACTGGAAGATTGAAACGTAAGCTGTGAGGTAATGTTGATGAGCTCCACGTTCACAGATAACCTTTTGTCCGATTTCTAAATACACTAGCCAGCTACGAGACCATATTTCTTGTGGCTCTGTGCAAATACCAATCAATAATTATGAAACATTTTTTAACAATTCGTAGAAATTGAATGATTATTTGATCATATTATTACCTTTTAAAAGAACGTCTTGAGGAACAAGAGACTCTTGGAATGACTTCAGAGCTGCTAATGACACTTCGTCATTCAAACTGAGAGCTCCATTTTGCATAAACTGAAGGAAGAAGAACCATGCTTTTGGGAAGTCTTGGATTTCTAAAAGACTTGCTCGTTTTATCGAAAATATTTTCGAGATGCCACTCAACACTAAAACCTAATATCAAATTTAATGTTCAATACTAATTTACAAAAATTGAATTTTAAAATAAAAACATTGAACAATTGAATGCGTACCTGTGTTTCTGCCCATTGTTTCTGCTCGGTATTTCTCGAATGATGTATCAGCAAGGAATTCTGACCATCTACCTTCTCACAACTTGCTCCTTTCCACGATGTTTCAACAGCCTCAAGTAATGGAAAAAGCACCTATTTGACAATCGAAATTTGTTTAATTGAAACATATCTTCAGAAAAATTAAATTTTACTGTCCATTTTCAAAATACCTGCCACATCACAGCATCCCACGAATACTTGCTTAAAATACTAGAATGAGCAGCCACTGTGGAGAATAAGGTTTGTCCAGAAGACTTTCGAACTGCTGGTCTTTCATCAGTACACAATTCGCCTAAAAACATTAAAATTATTAAAACACTATTTTCGACAAGGTCTTGACATAAGAGTTCAAATACTTACCCAAACGCTGATATATTCCAAGCCACAGTCTGTCGAATTGAGGAATTTCAGAAACTCCAGGGAAATCAGGAAATACTGCTACATCAGGTGTTAGATTTTCTAGAATGCGCACTCGATTTTGGTAAAGAAAATCCGCAATATTCCACTATTGAAACAAGAAAAGATTAAAACAATTCTATAAATCCATTTGATATAAAAAGTAGTTAGTATCTAATATTATTATTATTTACTTACCATCAAACCAATTGCACTTAAAGCAACATTCAGATCTTGCTTTTGTCTGGCAAACTTGGCAACGGTATCGATTGAATGTGGAATACATCCTGAAGGTAACACGTGTAGATAGTCAGTCACAACCAGCTGAAGACATTGGAAGGCTGATCTTACCAGACCCTCGCTAGAAAGACAACACAATTATAAGTTTCATAAGAATTACACCCATTAGTGTACAGATGAATTTGAAATATTTAGTTACCTGTGGTTATCGTATATATCGCCCAGGATATTGATGGCTAAAGGCCATGAGCTCCTTAATTTTTCTCCCTTACAGTGCAGAATTTGACTAAGGGCCATGAGTTGTTTATTTCTCACGTCGTTGTGCGGAATTGAAGACAGTTCACAAAGGGGACTGAGAAGCAGCTGATTTACTTTTTCGTCATCAGTATCATCGTGAAGGAGGGCTGAACGTACTAGAAATGTAATTGCTTCAGATCCCCATTCTCTCATTCGAATATGGGGATGACGACAGACTTCCAATAAGTGGTTAGTCAGCGGACGCCAGTAAATTTCAACTCGGTCTAAATTTACTAGCCCAATTTCAAGCAGCTTTGCAACTGCAAATAACGATGGCTCCTAAAATAATAAAAGTACACAAATAAATAAATAAATAAATATACTAACAACACACTCTGTCACAGACAACTTTAACTTTTGTCAATAAATGAAAATGAAAGAAAATTAATTACCCGGTTGGAGTAAGCAATTTCCATTGCTTCCTGAGAAAGATTTGTGAGGGCATTAATCACATGATGTAGACTAACATCATCCAAAGCGACACTGGTTTCAATCAGTTTCATTACTCCATTAGAAAGACAGCTGACAAAGTCCACGACCACCCCCATCACTCCACCACTTGATCCAACAGATCCATTGTGTCCTTTCTGATTTTTCTGCATCCCTGTTTTTCCACTAGCATTTATACTCAGTTCACTAACTCCAGCACCGATTCCACTGCTCAAAACGTTGCCACTGCCACTTGTGCTGCTGTAGCCAGACTCTCCTGAGCTATTCGTTATACTGTTTACACTAGAAGCTAACGAAGAGGTCTGCTTGGAGTCAATACCCAAACGAGCCACTTGGTTTGATATAAAATCTGCTGAAGATTTAGCCACGATTCCACAAACCCAACAGAGATGTTGTAAAGTGGTCAACACGGTTAACCACGAAGTCAGTAGTATAGCTCCCGATTCCAGGCAAAGTCGAAGGACAGAATGTGTTACTAATAGATTCTTCTTTGTTAACATTACCGGAGTAGACTGGAGAGCTACAATAAATTATTTGAATATGATAACCCACGTTTTTTCAAGTCTTTTTTGAATGAAGCATAATAATAACTAAATATATTTAGCAGCTTACTCGGTGGGAGGGCGAGGGAAGGAACAACACTTGTGCCGACGACTACAACTTGCTGCTTGCCGTTGTCCATCTCGGAATAGCTTATTGGATGAGGACTTTCTCCGTGTCCTATTCATATCAATAATGCTGGTTAATAATGCATTTTGCAAACATTTTAATCCAATTGTTTAATAACTCACCAATGGTACCCTTTAGGACGGCGTAGCCATAATGAGGTGGAAGGGTTGCCACACAAAGGGACAATACCGTAGATTCACGGCACTGCTGGAGGGACGCTTTACCACTCAACGTGGCCAGGTCGACCAGTCTCTCACAAATTGATTCTGTAATGCTGTCGTCAATACTAGTAAACAAAAATAATAATATCAAATAATTTAATTTCATATTTAATCATCAATCAGCAATATCAATTTTTAAAATTTTGACTATAATACCTGGCTTCGAGAAGAAGATTCAGAGCTGCAAGTAATCCTGGCCAACTGGTAGAAAGTAACTGCTTAAGAACTTCCGCAACTAATGGAGAAACTTGACGTTTAATTTTTTCCTTGAGAGCATAGATTATTTTAGTTTACAAACATTACCTTCCAATTGACCATCCTGAATCTCTCGATCGATTTGAACTAGACTGAGGACGAAATCGGAAAGGCACGCGAATGAGATGGCTACACCATAAGACTCACATGTAGCAAAAGCTGGTGGCTCTTGCTTGTCTGTCAGCTCCATCCTAAAAAGAAAACAACAACAATAATTAGATTCTACACAAGACAACAACTGCAACTTTCTATGAAATTATAACTTCAATATACTCACAGCTGGGGCTTTGGTGTGGAGGGTTGATAAACATGAATGAGAGGAACAAGGCTACCCCGAAAATAAAATCCTACAGTAGAAGGATCTCCAGACATGGAAGATGGTCCGTTCATTGAACTCGGTGTTGGAATAGACCCTGGAGCTCCACTGGACGAAGAATTCATCCCTGAATTCATAGAATTCATCGGATTGGCAAACACTGACTGAACATAAGCTCCTAATGCATTCACCATATCCTGTTTAGAAATGTAAAAACAATTGTAAAATATTTGAGCACAATCATTTTTTTTAAATTGAATATAAAAACTGTACATACCTTGCAAATATTAGTAGCATGAGGCTTAAGGTCGTAAGATCGACAGAATTTTGACAAATGTTGAGGTGAAGTAATGAGCTTGTGTAGAACTTCAAGGGCAAGACATCGCTGCCAGGTGGGTTTGTCCGGGTCAAGGAATCGGACGAGGAGGGAAAGGAATATTTCACACTCTGTGACAAGAAGAGCGTAGTACTTGTTTATAAGAATGTCTACAATCCTCAACAGTCGTACTGATGTTGGATAAAACGGCTTGTCCAAAAGAAACTCCGATCCTCCCGAGGACTGTTGTGCCTGATTAGCTTTAAACTTGGCATTTGGAGAGAATAACTTTATCACCATCGCACAAACTCTCTCCTTCAATAATAAACTGAACTGGTCATACTGCAAAAGAACAAAGGTTTATATTAAACCAAAACTAATTAAAAGTAAATAAGTGAAAAAAAATCAATCCAACCTTTTCAAAAACAAATGGAAATCGAGCAAGAATGGTTTCGAGAAGTTCTAGACCAAAAGTGCGAAACATTTCTGAAATTCCAATAAGCCAAGTGGGCTGCTCTCCATTCACCAAGAATATCAAATCCTGGAAGAGGAGGTAGGCATCACTCGCTTCAGGAGACAACTCATTTCCTTTAGTAAAAAAAACATACCCCAAGTTAGTACAATTCATTCAAACCTCAATAAATCTCTAAAATGTTATTCACCTGTAAGAGGAGCATCCTTATCGATTCTTTCAAAGACAAGGGAAACGAGTTGCCTAACAGTAGCCCCAGCTGCATGAGAAGTAGTCAAGTCCTTGGAACAATGAAGTCGAAAGCAAAGAACCAAATTTTTGGCTAACAAATCCCCTCTCACGATATTATTCGTTGTGAGAAGAAGAGTAACCGTCTGTAGAACTTTGATTTCTTCCATGCCCGACTCGAGGAGACAGATAACCGTCTCATAGATTGACCTCGCTCCCTTAACATCCACATGTCCACCGGTAATCAATTTCTGAATCGAGTGCAGGCACAGCTGTAAACAACAAAAAAAAAATATATATATACAATCCATTCAAGTACAATCCTTTATTTTGTAATTGTAATAGTTAAATTGATAATTGTGAACCTACCTTTACGATTTTAGCATCTTTGGTGTCACAACCTTGAATGACGGGATACAAAGCTTGGTTTGTGATATACGCCATGGAATTCGGTGAGTTCTGGGCACTTCGGATTTTCGCAATAGCCTCTTCACAGGCATCCTTGACGAAGCCATGCTTCTTTTTTGTCTCCAAACTCAGGGTCTTAAGATCATTCTGCAAGGCGAATATCAACTTCTCGTTCCCCGGCTCGGACATCCTTCTGTCCTTCCACCAGTGCCTTCTACAGCTCCGACATTAATAACCTAGAACAGGAAGCAAATACAACATTACTTATCATATTATACATTAAAATATATCGATCGAATCTTATCGAAATTATGATGGGTTACCCAAATCTATGGAGAAGGAGGGCACTTTTCCACAGCAGATTGCTCCGTCTAGTCTTCAGCTGTCAGTGGTGGCAGATGAAGAAATTGATAATTAAGTATAAGAACAAAGCAGGTAATAGATGTGGATGGAATCCACAATTTTCCTTTCGGTGTTGTTTTTAAAAGCAGAGGCTTCTTATTATTATTTTGACTGAGTTGACTGGATTGTCAAAAATTCGGATTGGAAATCTCTAGTCAATTAAATTTTGTATGTTGTGGGTGAGTTTGGCTGTGAGTTGTCAATTCCAACGGCTCTATGTCCAGTCTCACTTTATCCTAAAAGTATACCTCTTTGTTAAGAACCGTTACCAAAGTTAAGTGATATTGAACGGGTAATCGACATTATAAATCTTGTACTAAACTTTATTATGATCTATAGGAAAATTAGAATATGCACTTTTTTATGTGAGGAGACTGACTCGATTATTATGAGATATTGAAGAAGAAAAATCGGTGGAAGTTGGACACTGCACCTTA
>JAQGBQ010001474.1:0-11592 GCA_034698485.1 Vertagopus arboreus
GGTCTATTCGCAACTAATGTTTATTTTTATTTTTACATAAATAAATTGTAATAAAATGAAAAATGAATTTAATTATGGTTTTAAATATTTAAAATACATCTATATTTTTATTAAGGGCCATTATGGGGTGTAACCGAATTTTATTCTATTTATTTATTTATTCTAGTCAGTGAATAGTAAATAAGGTTACACCCATTAATAATAGTAATGTGCTTTAATTATTTAAAATCATGATTAAATTCATTTTTCATTTTACTGCAATTTATTTTATTTTTTTAAAAAAAATAAAAATAAACATTAGTTGCGAATAGACCCTGCCATCTAGTACGAATAGATGGCGCAGACTAGCGGCGGTATAAATAACACTGGGACAGGCAGAAAAAGTTGCCCCTTACATATTAGTACACGTACTGTGCAGAGCACAGCATGTCCGAACTATCCTAAACACAGTCTGGGGCAAAAAGTTTTGACCCGACCATTTTAACCTTTTTCGGATCACTGTTAGACTCTACCCCTGGAACAACTCATAAAAAGTACTCAACTTTGAAATGCAATTTCTTGGGCGCTTTAAAACTTTTTTGATCGCTGTTGGCGGAGATTGGTGACAAATATGTTTGAGAATGTCAGGTTAAAATTTGGTTTCAGTTGGTTTATTATTTCGAAGGTTATCGCTTTTTGAAGAGTCTGCAAATAAGACGGAACAACCCCCAGTATTGCAACTATTTTTTTAAACTATGTATTTGGCAGTAGAATGAGAACTACAGTTTGTGGTCAGATTAATATTCACATTTTTAGTGTACATTGGAATTATTTTACTTTGACGGGGAAGAAATTCTCCAGCATTTCGTCAACAGCTACAATGAATCAGAATCTTGGCTTCAGTGTGAAGTGTGTCAAAAATCATTCGGAACCAAAGGAGAACTGAATGGACACATGAAAAGACACAACCGTCTTCATAAATGTCGAGTCTGTGGAAAAGGATTCAAATCTAATTATAATCTGGAGCGGCACATTTCTGGAGTCCATCTGAAAGAGAAAACAAACAAATGCTACTTTTACTCCCAATCATTTAATCAGATGTCAGTTTATATTAATCATTTACTGATTCACACCAGGGAATTGCCTTTCAAATGCCAAATTTGTAAAAAGAGATTCAACAAATCATCCAATCTAGCAACTCACTTAAAGCTACATTAAAATCAGCAACCCATTTTTCTCCGTCCAACACGCACAACAATGATTTAAGGTTTTTTTTTTTTTACAATTTTTGTGTTCAACATCTTCATTTCAATAAATCTCGAGTTAGGAATATTTTCAAATCAAAATGAGTATTATGCAAAGAAGCAATGCTAACTTTGAGTTATGTTTGTAAGAAGGTTTAGAACAGAAATGATAAATTATTGTTAAGATCTTGTTTGTATTTACTTTCTACGAAAAAAAACTCTTCACAATTTTAAGAGCATTGTAGTTATTTTAACTGAATTGAGTATGAACCTCAAAAAAATTATTAGAATATTTTCTGTTTTTTAGAGCAATCTATCTGTTTGTTTTAAACTAGTTATTTTCAAAATTTGAAAGCTGTATTTTTTGTGCTATGTGATGCAATTGTTCAATAATTAGGAAGTGTCTAAATCCATGGTAGAGAAAAATCATTAAGATTGACAAAACGTTAAATTGGTTTAAACTTGCAAAAAATATTGTTTTAGGGTTATGTTAATTTTTGTTTTATTGATTCTGTTACAATGTGACCCCATTGCATGAGTACATTACGTCACAAGGAGTATTAAATATTAATTACATGAAGCTTATTAATTATAGTTTAAGTTATAAGGTAACACAAAAAATTATCCTAGGCATGAAAGATTGGAAAGTATTTTGTTGTTGCTGCTGAATTTCCGTCTGATGTGTGCTTAAAAGATAATTAAATACTACTTTTTTAAAGAATTTAAAAGTTTGAGAATTTTAGAAAATTTGTTGCGGTAAATTCATCTACAGTTTTGTAGCATTATTTAATTGTTTGTAAATATTTCGTCATGATTGTAAGTTTATGAGTTTTTTATTAAAAAATATTCAAATAATATTTAAATATTAATATTATTTTTGGGTTTAAAGAAGATAAGACATTTACATTTGTATTTCCCAGCAATATGTCATACCATTTACTAAGTTTTAAAGTTATTAAATCTTGAACCCTTACTTAAATATATTTACCTTAACATTTGCATACGAGGGTTGTTTCGTATATATCCGGCCAATTTTGATGCTTAATATCTGCATCGAAATTGTAGATACCGTACTCAATTTTTTACCAGAAAAGTCGCTGGGACCATGCTACTTCAATTTCTTTGGGTGGAAATCAGCGCATTTTTAAACAAACTATATATTTAACAGTAGAATGAGAACAGCTTGTGTTCCGATTAAAATTCACATTTTTAGTGTGCATTTAAATTATTTTGTTTTGACAAAAAAGTATTTCTCCAGCTTTTGTTCGTCATTAGCTACAATGTCATTGTATTTTAATCCTATTCCTATTCAGAATTTTATGTGGCTTCATCATTCAACACACTGCATCAAGATTGAAACAGTCAGAACAAAGAAGTTTCTTAATCTTTATAAAAATGTAAAAATAGTAACTAGCCTTTGAAACTTACCCTCGGATTGTAGGCATTGAACCTTTTTCTTGTTACAATAATGAAAAAGAATCGTGAGAAATCGTGAGAAATAATACTAAGAAAGGCTCATAAACTAAATACTACTTTATTTTCAACCCTATATGCATAGACACTCGTAATTTCAAGATATATTCTCAGAAATATAAAACTGACCAAAAAAGCATAGTTGGATTTTAAAAAACTCTTCAGTTGGTCATTCAATCTTGCAGAGTTAATAATCACAAGAATAAAAGCAAATTTTGAGAACCTTTATAAATTCTTCAAACCTCCAAAAAAAAGTTAAATACTTTACACAAACATTTGTAAAAAGGAAATAGCTTGTTTATTCCGTAACCGTTTAAATGTGGCAGTCCAATTGAAAAGTGTGTCACAGTCATGTTTATTTACATACTGTACTTAAATAAACCCAAAGTAATTGCGCATTGTATTTGTACAAAAATTATGCAAATTACAAGTTGCAAAAAGCTGTATCTAAAGTTGGCGGTCAAATGCGGCATGTGGCTCTCAGTTCATTCAACCTCGATAATTTTCATGTTAGTTGCAAGATTTTTTCTAAAAACTTTATACTTTTTAGTGTTTTTTGAAGTCTTTCCCATAACTTAAGTAAAAATTTTATTACCGAAAGTGAAACAATCATTATTAAAGTGTTTAAATATTACAATTAAAACTTGCACCGCTATTTAATGCGATTTGACTTTTAACTTATATGTGAGACAATATTTGCACTTAAAATGAGATTTATTTGCAAAATAAATTAAAACTGTTTCCTTTTGTTTATAGTGGAGATTACTAAAATCTTTTGTGAAGAAAGTTTCGACTTTTTGTGCTTATTATAGATTTTAACAAAACTCTGGACAAGATTTAATTACGGTAAGATATATTTTAATGTATAATATACATGAAATTTTATTTTAACTGTAACCCGATTTAGTTTAATTGCACTTTAAATTATATTTTAATAATATTTCATGTATTTTTGCGAAATGTGCAGTTGAATCGAGCGATAAAAATGTTTTAAAAGTTTAATTTTTTGCAGTCCTTAAATATGGCCCGTCGAAAGAAACCAGCCAAACTGACATGTTGCGAATGTCACGATTGCAAATGCCCTTGCCATAAACCGAAGAAGGTCATCAAGAAAACGATCAAGCGGCCACCACCAATGAAGCCTAAGAAGAAATGGCGATATAATTTCAAGGTACTTATGAATATAAAGTTTTAAACATTTAAAAATTTTATCGAGTAGGGGGGGGGCAAGTAATTATTAATATTATTGGGGTAGGTCAAAGGTTAAAAACGTGACCTATGGCATGTGGCACACCATTTTAAAGGTACTAACGAGTCGATTTAAACGCGCTAATTTACAAATCGCGACCACACCCACAGTGGGCGTGGCTATTATTAATACGATTTTATATCAAATTTTGTATAGAAGTGATGTATTTGTGTTAAATATACTGTGACCGCCCCACTGAACTTGTTTCTGCAACATTTTGTGAAAACCAAACTGATAGGTCAAACAAAAACAAAAAGGAAAACAACTAAATTTAAATTTTATTTCGTATTATAGTACCCTGAGACCTTGGATCTGGTATATACTGCTATCCGAAAGTTTGCTGCCAAAGTCAAGAATCGTAAAAAGGAATTTACCTTGATTGACAAACCAGAGGATTGGAGGTTTTTATTCAAGAAAGGTAGAAGCAGAGAAGTCGCATCTCATAGAAAGTCATTTTCTAAACGATTCCCACCAAGCCGTGGAAAGAAAGAGATTATACAAACTTTTCAATGAAGCACCCCAGAGAAGCTGGATTGGAGTTAACATTGGACAATATAGTCCAATATTATAAACAAACAATCTATAGGATAAACCGAGAACGGTTGAACGTGTACGGGTCCTTGAAGCAACACAGGTGAAAAAAGACATTGGCCTGGCAGTTTGTAGAAAAGACCCGTTGCCTTGACTTTCTACGAGCTAGAGAAGAGTGGAAGAGCTACCAGTTGTTCGAGATTCTGTTCTACTGCAACTTTTGAAACCAAGCAAAAGTATACCGTTTGCTATGGTCGAAACCTATTTGAGGACTTTGACCCTGCCAGAAGGAAATTATGTAAGTAGTTACTTTTGAATGTTAAACCCTACTACAGTCAGAATCTAATTTTGTCAACCATAGCTCTTTCCTTTCTCGGCTGTTCTTCCAAGAACTGAATTGTTAGAGAAGGCAGTGTTTAATGACTGTTACCTTCAAACATTGGACCCTGCTTGGCGTAGGGTTGTGATTCCTGTGAAGCTTGCATCTGATTACCCTGGTTATGTTGCTGCGGGGTACAACATGAGTCAAATTAAACCCGTAATGACGATCATGTTGTTTGCGTCTGTATTGATCGAGCTTCTCTTAAAGTTATAATGAGAGGGGCTAACGATTCAAGTAATCACATACATCAGTATCTGACGTAGGAAATGTAGTATGCAATGCTTTTAATAAGCATATGGGGTTGACGGATCTACACAAAGATTATAGGTTTAAATTTACAATTCAGCAGCCCCCTTCCCAATTTAAAAAGAAACAAGGGGCTAAAAAGGCTAGTGAGTCACACCTCCAAACCAATAGAGACTGTGCTATCGTGGGTGCAATTTTGGTTATGATTTATTTGCTAAATATAGAGTCGAAGGTCACTACATTTTATTTCGAGGAGAGAAATGTGTTTCGATATGTCATGTATAATGCAATCATTAGAGCTTTTGGGTTCACGCCAAAGTCTTTGAATCCTATTTTTATTGAACGTATTCTTACTGTCAATTGTACAACTACAAATTCGGTTATCAAGGGTGAATATTAATAAATATGTTAAAATTTAAATTAAATGTTTTGAATTTCAGACTTAAGACGTTAAAGGTAATTCATGTTAAAAAATGACTACTAAAAGAGTTTGCCTTATACCAAATGTGTTATGAATTATACAAAAGAGGAAATGAAATATGATTTTTTAAGCAATAATTATGTATTTTTCAATGATATTTTATAGTTTATTAAAATCAAATTAAACCAATAAAACCAATAAAAAAACAAAAATTTGTGAATTAAATATCAGTTTAATTCACTAACTTTAATTTTTGGCATGTTGTGGACAGTCAGTAAAGCCTCTATAGAAGATTACAATACCATGGCAACAATCACCTGGAAGAGTTTCTTCAACTCGTCCAAGATTTGGTAGTAAATCGCTACATTCTGTCCTGCGATTACAAAAAAACAAACTTATAAATAACTGAATTATTTAAAAAATTTAAAATGACTTTACCTTCCATGACCTGTTGCAGGTCGTCATGCTTGTTGTCCATGCAGTGGTCCACCATAGTTTTTGGTAGATGAGGGTTCAATCACTTTAAATCCTCTGCCTGGTAGACTAGGCAGATGTATTTGTAGCCACACATAAAAAAAGCGACGCTGGGGCCTTGACACTTCCTTCTGCAAGTCCAAAGGCTTCCGCCTCAGTCATGCAGCCTGAATTATTTGCTCGGAGCTGTATGAATATAGCCCCTTGGTTGGCGCACTTGATGCACTTGTGGTGGTCGACTCGGTTGACAAACCGAAACAGTGGGTAGCTCTTTTCCATCATGGGAAACCCTCCTTGTCCTGGTAGCTGGACAGCGCCCAGTGCAAGGACAGCAGCGACAAATAGGATGCATGTGTTCATTTTACTGCAATTTAAAATAAAACAATTAGTAGATTCAATAATTAAATTTTAAGTACAACTTACGATTTTTAAATGACGGTTGAAAAGGTAGTTGGATGGATGGATGATTGGATTGATGATGATAGAAGTATGCTTCGAAATGTATTGCATATGAGACATTTTGCAATGCTTTATATTGCAAATTTTTAAAAAATGCAGTGTAACCCTGAACTGTTTAGCACAAAGTCTCATGAGTTGCATAAGCATACGGGATTACCCAAGTAATTTTTGCTGGTGCAAGTGCATAATAATATTTATCACGTTTCTTGCGTCTGGAGTTGGATAACATGATTGCCAAATTCATGTTACCACTTGGCTTTGCAACTATGTGTAGTCTCTCCCGTTTCGGATGCAAGAAGAAACCGTTGTCCAGGGCCCTGCACAAGCTGGCAATTCACTTAACCTCCAGATAAGATTTTTTTTGCAGCTGCAAAATTCAAGTTCAGTATCCTTTTTGAGCTTATACAAAGTAGAAGTGAAACTTGCATGATGATGTAGTTACTGAGACATTTTGATTGATAAAATACAAAATACCACAATAATTACATTGCCCCGCAGATTTTTTTGTATTTTGTTAGTTTGATCAATATTTACTGTGGCGATCCAAGCCTGTGTGTTTTGTGAATTTTGTGTTTTAATGCCCGTTCAAATAAGCTCTAGCTGGAGTCTCGGAAAGGCAGACAAATATTGAAAGACAAATATAAACAAATAAAAAACTAATAGCAATCAACGGCATCGTATAATACGAATAAGTTTTGGGATTTTTTGTTTCTTTTATTTTATTGGTGCAAGTAATATTGTTGTCAAAAATTTTCAGTTTCGAAGGGTCCATGTTGTCGAAATCATAGCAATCTTCTTCGTCACGATACACGTCACAATACCCATGACGAGTGCCAGATTTGATCCGTTCTCCAAGCAACGGAAACGAATATTTTGTAGTGAGCTAACAAATAGTAATTTATAAAATCCCGATCGTTTTTCTGCTACACAATTAACACATTTGTCGTGGACTGTCTTGTTTTTAAAACAGACTGCAGAATTCAAAGTAAAGAGAAATATAAAAGTTGTAGTGTTTATTGTGAGTGTGTGAATTGAAATAAATGTTTGGTTTGTTGTTACGGACGATAAAGGTTGGTACTTACGTTTCATACGTATTTTTATAAAAGTTCAAAACGTATTTATCGTTGTCTTCATGGTTCTGCCCATGAAAGGTATTTATAATTCTTTTAAAGCTCTTGCCCCTTGCTCTCATCACAAAGTAAATCACAAATAACGAGCAATTTTCTGACGTTGTGCTTTGGAACTGTACTTTATTTTGGGCTTTAAATCTCAAAAATGGATTTTTTAATCCATAATATTTTAGCGGCTCTCCAAAGCTACCAAGTCCTTCGACTAATTCCGTTTTGTAGTCGGTCTAGGCGTGTAGACACACCCAATGTCCTTTGCCCTGCGTTTGCTGTATTTACTGCAATTATAGCTGGAAAATCACCATGTTTTTAAGACTTTATAGATTTTAATTTGTCGGCAGGGATGACGAGAGCAGTTTTTATTCTTGTGACAAGATGACTTTGTCAAGTACCGCTTGCAAAGGGACTGAATCCATTAAAAGGGATTAGCTTCCTGAGTCCTCACTTGATTTAGGTTATCTATAGTCAGATAACTGTCAAAGGTAGAAACGGTGATGATTACGATAGCTTCACTTAGGGGGCTAGAGAATTTAGTTTCTAGTTGCAACTCTCCACTTTCGACTGGGGCAAAGTTATCCTTGCAGCTTTTAGGGCCGATATCAAAATTGATAATTAAATCTCCGTTGTTGATGAAGCTTTTTCTGTTGATACCTATAGACGTGAGTAAATATGGCTCTGTATCCAACAAGGTTTGATACGCTAATAACAATAATTCTTGAGTTTTATCCAAGGAAATAGATTTAGATTTAATCCTTTCTTTCTGATTCTTGTGAATCGTGATGTTGGTAAGTCCGTAGTCTGTGAATGTAAATGGATTTAACAACAAGCTACCGTTGTATGCCTTCAACGACACCATCATTGTTGAAATTTTGGTTGGTAGCCGGCCAATATAAACGTTGTTTATTTGACTTTTAGATTCGGCAGGGACAGTAAACGATCTAATATCGAGAACGTTTAAGGGGTAAAACTTGTTGCTTTTTTTAGAAAGAGTTTGGTGGTCTTGGACTATTTTGGGATGTAGTTCTATTCTTTTACAGTACAACTTTGCTTCAAGAATCTTTATTTTGTAGGGGAACGGTACTTCTGTGGTCCCCGAGGGTAACGTTCCTAGTAAGCAAAATTGAAGCGTGTTTCGGTTCATATGGATTTGGATTTCAACGTTGGGCGGGAGGTACCTTGATGACCCTTCTGTTAAGGCTGAAAAAACCGGGCCAAGTAATTCAAGTTGTGCAGATTTACTGATCCATGATTTCCTAGATTTATAGCCCTCGTTTGTTTTTGATACGTCCTTTGAGGTATCCTCGATATATAATTGGGTTCCTAGCTCAAATTGTTTTTTTAAATGATTGTTTTTGAAATTCTGGTAGTATCCACGAAAGCTGTTGTATTAATCGGTTCCTACGATACTTGTCCCGTTTAATAGCACATCGACACTGTTGAATAGGCTGCAAAATAGGTTGAGAACAGTGGATGGATCAAGATTTTCTGGGAGATTTGACCCATCAGCCTTTACAACTTTAATCTTGAAATAAAGTCTAGACTTTTCAAGTGACGTATCAAGGTATGGGTTGGAGGGTACGATAAACGTTAGCCTGTCTTCATTAGCTTGGTAGCATGTTTGAGGCGTAATTACGTTTTCTTCTACCCTCACCTCTGATATGTCCGTAGGAAGTACATCAAATATCTGATGTACTTCCTACGGACATCATCTGGCTCCACGACATCACAACACACTATCAATTGATTTTGCTGAGTTGTGTCATAGATTGGAATTTGGTTTGGATTAAATATGGGAATAATTAATTCTGTAGTACCCGATTGGAAAATATATCTGGGTAGCTTTCCGAAAAGCTCATTTATTCCGTTTGGGAATTTAAGCATTAAATTTGGAGTTTGTATTTTTACAGTTAGCTTTGGTTGACCTAAATATAATCCGTAAACAATTTCAATTGGTAATTTTCTAGATCTAACTTCTGTCGCAATAGATAGTATCAGGTCTTGCATTGTATGCTTGACTGGCTCCAAGAGATTTATAAACGTTGTTACTTGATGAGAATAAGTGATCCCCAATTCAAGTGATCCAAATGATGTATCTGTATAGTAATCTAAATCTGCCAATTGCTTCGAAACGTAAACCCCTGGCTCCAACGTTTTATCGAGACCCAGTACTTGTGCTAATTGTTCTGTGAATTTGATATGTGCATTTTTTGTTCTGTTTCAAACGTTAATTCAAAAGTATAATTATCGTTTTCCTTGAAGAATTTAAAATTTATGTTTGCTGTTTTTAAGTTGGTCGCTAGTTGGGTATTTATGGATGAAACAAATGATGTCAGCGTCAAGGACCCTTTATTGAAATATTCAGATGTTTTATGTAGCACCAATGCCTGCATTACATTATCATGCTCATAGTTACCAAAAAAAGTCTGTTTTGGGACAACTATTGGCATAAAACTGACATCATACAAATCCTTGTAATAAAGTTCCTGCAAAGCTATATAGTATCGATTTTTTCCTATCGAAATCGGTGTCGATAATTCGTTGGTAAATGAATTACTTTTGTTGTCGGGATAATAATCCGATGATCCAGAAGACGTCAAGGTGACAAAGAAATTGTCCATTTTAAATTATTACTTTTTGCAGTTCGGATGAATAGAAACTCGTACCCAGAACCACTCCGTCCAGCGTTTCAACAAGAAATGTTGCCACAGGGACTGTGTCACGGACTTTTGAGATTCTATAAACATCAGACGAGAATTGACTGGTATATCCTTTTTTAAAAACGGTAAAATCGCTTGTAATCTTCTTTTCTGATAATCTGACATTGTCACCGACCTTGAAATGAGGTTTTGATGACAAGGGCTTGCCAATCAACTTGCGATGTAGATTTTCAAATACTAATCCAATGTTGTTCTTGTTTGCATCAACGGCAGCCATCCCTATCCCGACGGTTGAAACTCTCGGGTGAGCTTGTCAGCCAACGTTTGTAGAATTTGGGTCCAATTACATGTTTTGTGTTCATTAAAATACATTTCCAATACTTTTTTAACTCGTCCATCTTGCTTTTCCGCTACAAAACTCTTTGTTTTGTTAAATGTGCTATATAGTGTGATATTACGCGAATCTAAAAGTTTTTTCATTTGACTGTTATAATACTCTTTTCCGCGGTCAACAAAAAGATACCGAAACGATCGTTTTTTATCCTTTAGAATGTCGGTGAATGCAGCAACCATGCTTTTTGCATCCTTATTTTTTAATGGTGGCAAATGCAAATATTTTGAAACTCCGTCCGCAACATAATAGAATATAATTGTAATTGGAATTGTGCCGAGCGTATTTTTGCATGGATATTAAATCAGAACAAGAAATAAAATTGATATATGGGTCAAGAAACGCCCTCAATTTCTTTGGACGTCGAGCTTTTCGGAATTTTGTGTGTTTCACTTTCCAAGAGTGCATTTCTGACTTCTTCTTTATTCTTGTATTTCATATTCTTCATAAAAGCCGTTATGTTACTGAAGCTGCCTTTCTTTGAGATATTTGTGTAGTTCCGTCTGACGTATTTTCCGTCGGCCATTTCAAGCAGAGTCAATTAAATGAACGTATTCTTCTAGAAATAGGCGAGCAAGTGTTAGAGTAATGATTTTTTTAACCAAAACCTGTTTTGAAATGAGCTCTAGTTTTAGCTTTTCAGGATTGCCAAAATATTTTTCTACAGTTTGTTGAACTTGTTTTAGTTTTAATGAATCTACAGAATCCAACACCAAATGCGAGTTTATGATGATTTCACATATGCTTTTTAATTCTTCCGAATTGCAATGAGTTAAGAGACTTTTAAATTCAAAGTTATTTGAACGAGCCAGAGTTCTTATAAATTCTTCGTTTTGGTGGACTCTCCAGGCCATAGTAAATAACACAAATATATATTTTACGTTCCAATTTATTAATCTTGTTTTAAAATAAATGTATCAACAGAGATGTGAAGTGTCCGCATAGAAAGTTAACAATGA